>JAWCTZ010000096.1:0-88834 GCA_036850595.1 Rhyacichthys aspro | reverse complement strand
TTTTGCGGGTGTTGGACTCACCCGAGTGTCCTGCGGGTGTTGGACTCACCCGAGTGTCCTGCGGATGTGTTGGACTCACCCGAGTGTCCTGCGGATGTGTTGGACTCACCCGAGTGTCCTGCGGGTGTTGGACTCACCCGAGTGTCCTGCGGGTGTAGGACTCACCCGAGTGTCCTGCGGGTGTTGGACTCACCCGAGTGTCCTGCGGGTGTTGGACTCACCTGAGTGTCCGAACATGGAGGCCACACATTCTCCGGTGAAGAAGTCGAAGATGCAGATGTTTTTGTCGGAGCAGGATGTAGCGATGAACGAACCGGACGGATCGATCTGGACCTGAGGTGAGATCAGAACAGGTGAGATCAGAACAGAACAGGTGAGATCAGAACAGAACAGGTGAGATCAGATCAGAACAGGTGAGATCAGAACAGAACAGGTGAGATCAGATCAGAACAGGTGAGATCAGAACAGAACAGGTGAGATCAGAACAGAACAGGTGAGATCAGAACAGGTGAGACACACCTTGATGAGCGTCCCGTCCCTCTCCTGGGAGCCTTTGTACATCCGTTTCTGTTTCCCGTTACTGATGTTGAAGATTCTGAAGAAAACGCAGTCACACAAAACACAGACTGAGCAGAAAACACACAATAAAATAAATAAGAGTAAATAAGTTTGTACAGAAACAAACCAGACTGGAGCCGGACTCTAACTGGATTTAATTATTTTTCTGTGAAGCTTAAATAAATGCAACATGGAGCTGCAGTTCAGTCAGTGTCCATCAGAGGGAGCTATTTTCACTGAGACTGAAATAAAGAGCTGCAGAAGAAGGGCTCGAGTCCGGTCCTGGTTTTACCTGAGGCTCCGGTCCTGGTTTTACCTGACGGTCCGGTCCTGGTTTTACCTGACTCTCCGGTCCTGGTTTTACCTGCATATCCGGTCCTGGTTTTACCTGACGATCCGGTCCTGGTTTTACCTGTAGATCCGGTCCTGGTTTTACCTGCAGTTCCGGTCCTGGTTTTACCTGATAGTCCGGTCCTGGTTTTACCTGACAGTCCGGTCCTGGTTTTACCTGACAGACCGGTCCTGGTTTTACCTGACGGTCCGGTCCTGACAGCCCACAGCGGCGTACTTTCGGCTCGGTTCTATGTCCATGTCGTACAGAGTGGTCTTCCTCACCACGTGGTGTGTTCGAGTGAACTCCAAACCCTGCTCCGTCTGAAAACAGAGAAAAAACAGGTTTTAGTCAGATTTGAACATGTCTTATTTGGATTTGAACAGGTGTTAGTAGGATTTAAACAGGTCTTAAACAGGTTCAGTTCCTGTTACACACGCGTGTTGTTACTAGTTCAGTTCCTGTTACACACATGTGTTGTTACTAGTTCAGTTCCTGTTACACACGCGTGTTGTTACTGGTTCAGTTCCTGTTACACTCGTGTGTTGTTACTGGTTCAGTTCCTGTTACACACGCGTGTTGTTACTGGTTCAGTTCCTGTTACACACGCGTGTTGTTACTGGTTCAGTTCCTGTTACACACGCGTGTTGTTACTAGTTCAGTTCCTGTTACACGCATGTGTTGTTACTGGTTCAGTTCCTGTTACACTCGTGTGTTGTTACTAGTTCAACAACACTCGTGTGTTGTTACTAGTTCAGTTCCTGTTACACTCGTGTGTTGTTACTAGTTCAGTTCCTGTTACACTCGTGTGTTGTTACTGGTTCAGTTCCTGTTACACACGTGTGTTGTTACTGGTTCAGTTCCTGTTACACACGTGTGTTGTTACTGGTTCAGTTCCTGTTACACTCGTGTGTTGTTACTAGTTCAGTTCCTGTTACACACGCGTGTTGTTACTGGTTCAGTTCCTGTTACACACGTGTGTTGTTACTGGTTCAGTTCCTGTTACACACGTGTGTTGTTACTAGTTCAGTTCCTGTTACACACGTGTGTTGTTACTGGTTCAGTTCCTGTTACACACGTGTGTTGTTACTAGTTCAGTTCCTGTTACACACGTGTGTTGTTACTAGTTCAGTTCCTGTTACACACGCGTGTTGTTACTCGTTCAGTTCCTGTTACACTCGTGTGTTGTTACTAGTTCAGTTCCTGTTACACACGTGTGTTGTTACTGGTTCAGTTCCTGTTACACACGCGTGTTGTTACTAGTTCAGTTCCTGTTACACACGCGTGTTGTTACTGGTTCAGTTCCTGTTACACACGTGTGTTGTTACTGGTTCAGTTCCTGTTACACACGCGTGTTGTTACTGGTTCAGTTCCTGTTACACACGTTGTTGTTACTAGTTCAGTTCCTGTTACACACGTGTTGTTACTAGTTCAGTTCCTGTTACACACGCGTGTTGTTACTAGTTCAGTTCCTGTTACACACGCGTGTTGTTACTAGTTCAGTTCCTGTTACACACGCGTGTTGTTACTAGTTCAGTTCCTGTTACACACGCGTGTTGTTACTAGTTCAGTTCCTGTTACACACGCGTGTTGTTACTAGTTCAGTTCCTGTTACACTCGTGTGTTGTTACTGGTTCAGTTCCTGTTACACACATGTGTTGTTACTGGTTCAGTTCCTGTTACACACGTGTGTTGTTACTGGTTCAGTTCCTGTTACACACGCGTGTTGTTACTAGTTCAGTTCCTGTTACACTCGCGTGTTGTTACCTGCTGAGCGGTGCGGAAGTACACGCTCTTATCGGCTCCACAGCTGATCATCCTCACTTTGCCCTCATTGGCTGAAACATGATGACATCACATGTTAGACTCACGAATGGAGCTGTTCATGAACATATACTGGTATTATACTGGGATTGTACTGGGATTGTACTGGGATTATACTGGGATTGTACTGGGATTATACTGGGATTATACTGGGATTGTACTGGGATTGTACTGGGATTATACTAGGATTGTACTGGGATTATACTGGGATTGTACTGGGATTATACTGGGATTATACTGGGATTATACTGATATTGTACTGGGATTATACTGGGATTGTACTGGGATTATACTGGGATTATACTGGGATTATACTGGGATTGTACTGGGATTGTACTGGGATTGTACTGGGATTACAACAGGATTATACTGGGATTATACTGGGATTGTACTGGGATTATGGGACTGACCTGTGAACCTGACGGCTGTGATGGACGAGGAGTGTTCGTCTAACGTCTGCACCAGGCTGTAGTCTGCTCCAGAGTCCAGGACGTGGATGAGCCGGTCCCGACTCGCAGAGGCCAGCAGCTGCAGACCTGGGATTACACTGGATTAGCCACAGCTGCTGTCGTTGTGTGTGTGTGTATGAGGTGTGTGTGTTTATGAGGTGTGTGTGTGTATGAGGTGTGTGTGTTTATGAGGTGTGTGTGTGTGTGTGTGTGTGGAGGTGTGTGTGTGTGTATGAGTGTGTGTGTGTTTATGAGGTGTGTGTGTGTTTATGAGGTGTGTGTGTGTTTATGAGGTGTGTGTGTGTGTGTGTGTGTGTGTGTGTGTGTGTGTGTGTGTGTGTGTGTTTATGTGTGTGTGTGTGTGTGTGTGTGTGTGTTTATGTGTGTGTGTGTGTGTGTGTGTGTGTGTGTGTGTGTGTGTGTGTGTGTTTATGAGTGTGTGTGTGTGTGTGTGTGTGTGTGTTTATGAGTGTGTGTGTGTGTGTGTGTGTGTGTGTGTGTGTGTGTGTGTGTATGAGTGTGTGTGTGTGTTTATGAGTGTGTGTGTGTGTGTGTGTGTGTGTGTGTGTGTGTGTGTGTGTGTGTGTGTGTTTATGAGTGTGTGTGTGTGTGTGTGTGTGTGTGTGTGTGTGTGTGTGTGTGTGTGTGTGTTTATGTGTGTGTGTGTGTGTGTGTGTGTGTGTGTGTGTGTGTGTGTGTGTGTTTATGTGTGTGTGTGTGTGTGTGTGTGTGTGTGTGTGTGTTTATGAGTGTGTGTGTGTGTGTGTGTGTTTATGAGTGTGTGTGTGTGTGTGTGTGTGTGTGTGTGTGTGTGTGTGTGTGTGTGTGTATGTGTTTATGAGTGTGTGTGTGTGTTTATGAGTGTGTGTGTGTGTGTGGATCTCAGAGTGTGAGCCTGTGTGTTCAGGAGGTCTCCTCTATCGACTCAGGTCATGGATTGCAAAACTCACAAATCAGGTGAGTTCAGGTGAGTTCAGGTGAGTGTCTCAGGTGTGTTCAGGGGGTGTTCAGGTGAGTTCAGGTGTGTTCAGGTGAGTTCAGGTGAGTTCAGGGGTGTTCAGGTGAGTTCAGGTGAGTTCAGTTGTGTTCAGGTGTGTTCAGGTGAGTTCAGGTGAGTTCAGGTGTGTGTGGTGAGTTCAGGTGAGTTCAGGTGTGTTCAGGTGGTTCTGTGTGTTCAGGTGAGTTCAGGTGTGTTCAGGTGTGAGTTCAGGTGAGTTCAGGTGTTCAGGTGAGTTCAGGTGTGTTCAGGTGAGTCTGTGGTCAGGTGTGTTCAGGTGAGTTCAGGTGTGTGCTCAGTGAGTTCAGGTGTGCTCTGTGAGTTCAGGTGTGTTCAGGTGTGTTCAGGTGTGTCCGGGAGTTCCAGGTGAGTTCAGGTGAGTTCAGGTGAGTTCAGGTGAGTTCAGGTGTGTTCAGGTGAGTTCAGGTGAGTTCAGGTGTGTTCCGGTGAGTTCAGGTGAGTTCAGTTGTGTTCAGGTGTGTTCAGGTGAGTTCAGGTGACTTCAGGTGAGTTCAGTTGTGTTCAGGTGAGTTCAGGTGTGTTCAGGTGAGTTCAGGTGAGTTCAGTTGTGTTCAGGTGTGTTCAGGTGAGTTCAGGTGAGTTCAGGTGAGTTCAGTTGTGTTCAGGTGTGAGTTCAGGTGTTCAGGTGAGTTCAGGTGCGAGTTCAGGTGAGTTCAGGTGAGTTCAGGTGTGTTCCAGGTGTGTGTCCAGGTGAGTTCAGGTGTGTTCAGGTGAGTTCAGGTGTGTTCAGGTGAGTTCAGGTGTGTTCAGGTGTGTTCAGGTGAGTTCAGGTGTGAGTCAGGTGTGTTCAGGTGTGTTCAAGATGTTCAGGTGTTCAGGTGTGTTCAGGTGAGTTCAGGTGAGTTCAGTTGTGTTCAGGTGTGTTCAGGTGAGTTCAGGTGAGTTCAGGTGAGTTCAGGTGAGTTCAGTTGTGTTCAGGTGTGTTCAGGTGAGTTCAGTTGTGTTCAGGTGTGTTCAGGTGTGTTCAGGTGTGTTCAGGTGAGTTCAGGTGAGTTCAGGTGAGTTCAGTTGTGTTCAGGTGTGTTCAGGTGAGTTCAGGTGAGTTCAGTTGTGTTCAGGTGTTTTCAGGTGTGTTCAGGTGAGTTCAGGTGTGTTCAGGTGTGTTCAGGCTGTGGTTTTACCTGAGGGCCCCGAGGCGGTCTCCTGAGGCCAGGTGCTGTCCGTCGGGGCTGACCTTCAGAGTCCTGATCCCAGATCTGTTTGGCTCCGCCTCTGGCCCCGCCTTCTCCCCGTTTCCCACGGCAACGGGCTCAGCATCCAATAAAAGCGAGAGGTTATCATCCACATACAGGATCTTCTGGAGGTCCTACAGCGGAAAGACCGGACTGAACCAGGTCTGAACCAGGACTAAACCAGGTCTGAACCAGGTCTAAACCAGGACTAAACCAGGTCTGAACCAGGTCTGATCCAGGTCTGATCCAGGTCTAAACCAGGACTAAACCAGGACTAAACCAGGTCTGAACCAGGTCTGAACCAGGTCTAAACAGGTCTAAGACTTACGTGGCTAAGAAGGTTCTGCTGTAGTCCCTGTTGGTCCAGGTTCCAGATCCGGACTGTGTTGTCAGAGGAACAGGTCAGAAAAGACCCAGAGGGAAGTCTGGGCTCAGAGCCTGAGGTCTCAGGGTAGATCTGAGAAAACAGAACCAGGACCGGGTCAGGACCAGGACCAGGACCGCTTCAGGACCAGGACCGGTTCAGGACCAGGACCAGGACCGGATCAGGAGATGGAGATACAGACCACATTAAGTTCTGTTCTGAAAATCAAGCCCAGGCTCAGGCGAGATTTAGTCCCAATCTCAGTTTTACCCTTGACCCCTGACCCCTGAACTGTACACTCCTCAAAACGGAGATGTTAGGGACCACACTTGAAACAAAGGGGTCAGATAAACTCCCAGCATGCACCGCGGCTGAGAGAGAGGAGCAAAAATAAAAATTTTAAATGATGACAGTCCAGTTTTATGTTCCACTTGCTCCATCACCTCCACCTGCTCCATCACCTGCTCCATCACCTCCACCTGCTCCATCACCTGCTCCATCACCTCCACCTGCTCCATCACCTGCTCCATCACCTCCACCTGCTCCATCACCTGCTCCAATCACCTCCACCTGCTCCATCACCTCCACCTGCTCCATCACCTGCTTCATCACCTCCACCTGCTCCATCACCTGCTCCATCACCTGCTCCATCACCTCCACCTGCTCCATCACCTGCTCCATCACCTCCACCTGCTCCATCACCTGCTCCATCACCTCCACCTACTCCATCACCTCCACCTGCTCCATCACCTCCACCTGCTCCATCACCTGCTCCATCACCTCCACCTGCTCCATCACCTGCTCCATCACCTCCACCCTCTGCCCCGGCCTCACCTCCAGACCCCAGACGCAAGACGAGTGGTACAGCGCCGAGTACAGTTTTCCCGCTCTCCTGGGGTCGCGCTCGTGCACGTCGCCCCAGCGGGGGTCGCGCTCGTGCACGTCGCCCCAGCGGGGGTCGCGCTCCTGCTGGACGTTCCAGACGTAGACGCTGTGGTCGCTGTAGACGCAGGAGAGCCATCCGTTCACAGGGTCAAAGGTCACCGCCACCGTGTCAGGGAAACGAGCTCCGGGACGAGAGCAGAACAGCTGACTGTGGAGAGAGGTGCATCATGGGTAAAATACTGAGAGGTTTGTTGTTGCTTGTGTTTGTCTGAATGTTAGAGACTGAAATATAGTGACTCAGTTTCCCACAATGCATCAGTAAAAGTAGTGAGCAGTGATGGTCACATGACTCAGAATAGAGGCTAGGAGTTAGGAGTTAGGGGCTAGGGGTTAGGGGCTAGGAGTTAAGGGTCAGGGGTTAGGGGCTAGGAGTTAGGGGCTAGGGGTTAGGGGCTAGGAGTTAAGGGTCAGGGGTTAGGGGCTAGGGGTTAAGGGTCAGGGGTTAGGGGCTAGGGGTTAGGGGCTAGGAGTTAGGGGCTAGGGGTTAGGGGCTAGGAGTTAAGGGTCAGGGGTTAGGGGCTAGGGGTTAGAGGCTAGGAGTTAGGAGTTAGGGGCTAGGGGTTAGGGGCTAGGGGCTAGTTAGGGGTTAGGGGCTAGGAGTTAAGGGTCAGGGGTTAGGGGCTAGTCTGATAGTGTTTACAGACAGAGAGGGATCAAAACCCAGACTTCAACCCAAGTCAAACTAAATCGAGACAAAACTGAGATTTAGTTTTTTTTTTCAGATTCAAGCCATAATTTCAGATTTTTGCAAAAGGGAATGACATAAAACTATCTGAAAGTCTGAGGTTTGTCAAGAGACTCAAACAATTATTTTCTATTAATGATTGATTAATGATGTTTTCTAATGAACAGAGAGAGTCCTGAACGCGTCTGTTACAATAATCACAATAATCAATAATAATCACAACTGGAACAGAATCATTTTAAAGACTTTGTCAGTTTCAGTTTGTGACTTTAAATAAACTGTAAAACTTTGACTGTCTGTCCTTCATTAAACCAAACCTCATTAAACTGTTTCTGAGACTCTGATCAGCTGATCTGTGAACATGTGACTGAACAGACGTCATGTGACTGAACAGAAGTCATGTGACTGAACAGACGTCATGTGACTGAACAGATGTCATGTGACTGAACAGACGTCATGTGACTGAACAGATGTCATGTGACTGAACAGACGTCATGTGACCCACTGAGCTATTTTTACAAGGGTCAACCCTTTTTTCTGCTTCGTCCGTTTTTATTTCCTGGAATTATTTTCCTGGAAAGAACTACTCAAATCTGACTAAAAGCTGCTCAAATCCAACTAAAACCTGCTCAAATCCATGTAAAACCTATTCAAATCCATGTAAAACCTGTTCTATCCAGTCTCTGATGACAGAGTCCGGTCTGAACTCGTACCTGGGGCTGTTGATCCGGGCCACGTCGGTCCCGAGGCTGTGGGGTCGGGGCAGGGTGCAGAGGAAGTGCAGGTCGACGGGGCTGAAGGCTCGGACGGTTCCGTCGGAGCAGCCGCAGAAGATGAACTCCTCGGTGACGCACAGACACGTGGCCTGGGTCGCCTACAGATGACAAAGACCGGGTCAGGACTCAACAGAACCACGAGGGTCCCAGACAGGTCTGAGGGTGATTCAGGCTCAAAACGTGATTCATGAAGAAAACACAATCATGAACGAGCTTTAAATAAAATAACACGTGGAGCAGACAGGAACAGGTTTACTCTTTTCTTCCAGAGAAATACTGTTCTTTTTTTCAGTGTTGACTGAAAACTAAGACATTATAAAAGTTCTAAAGTCTGCATTAAACAAAGGTATGTCCCATGTTTAAACTAGTTTAAAGTTCATTTATGTTGCAAAGTATTCAGTACAATTAGAGTTAAACCTTTTGAACATGTTCAAAATCAACTTCAAAGAAATCTTATAAAACATGTCTGAATGTTCAAAGGTGAAACAGATGAGTTTATGATCGATGTTCAGTGAAACAGACGAGAGGAAGTCAGTCTGTTCAGCCAATCAGAGCCAGGCATCCACACACGCCTTCTGAGTGTGTAACTGAGTAATGTAAGAGTAACTGAGTAATATAAGAGTAACTGAGTAATATGAATGTAACTGAGTAATATAAATGTAACTGATTAATATGAATGTAACTGAGTAATATAAGAGTAACTGAGTAATATGAATGTGACTGAGAGGCTGAAGGGACTGATGCTGGACGAAGACTTACTGATGAAGAGTCCAGTCTCTGCAGAAGCACAGGAGACACACACAACATCACTTTAAACACAATCCTCCACAAACTCATCTCACATTTCTCATATTATCGTCTCATATTTCTGCCTAAAGTGGGTTTGTTTAGTGCGAGGTTCGACCTGGTTTAGGATGAGATGTAATAAAACAGGAGCCACGTCATACGTAATCGGTCCCGGTCCAGGTCCCGGTCCGGTGAGACTCACCCGTAGCTCCACCCACTTGTCCAGCAGCCGTCGGTCGTTGAATTCACACAGAAGTCCAGACGAAGTGATGCAGAAGGTGGAGCTGCTCTGTTTCCCTCGACCACACGCCACGTCACTGAAACAGTTGGTCCTGAGCTCCCCCAGGAGTCCGGACCGGCCCAGGAGCGGCACCGTCGCATTCACCTGAGAAACAGAGACAAAACCAGTCTGAACCGGGTATGAACCGGGACTGAACTGGGTCTGAACCGGGTCTGAACCGGGACTGAGGTGCTAAACTACAACAGAAGCAGAGGTGGAGAACTCCAGTCCTGGACTTGGACTCATTTTCAAGACTCAATGACTCGACTCAGACACAAATGTTCTGTACAGCTTCAGTTTTCAACATAAACAGTTTCTCATTTGTTCCTCTTCCTCTTCTTCCTCTTCGTCCAGTGTGGGTCATGTGACTGGAGCTTCTCACTTTAAACAATACTGAGACTGAGTTATAATAAACCTAAAACTCACTCAAACCAAGATGGCAGCTGGAATGAGACTTTATCAATATCAATACCGTTCATGACTCTCTTACCGGTCCCTGACAGCTCTGGAGAAAAAAGTTGTGCTGTTTGTGGTTTATTTGTTTTAAAACTTTCCCTTGAGTTTGTTAAAAACCTAAACAACAACAAATCCTGTTTAATGAGGAAGGAAAACTGAATAATAATAAAAATAAAAATCTTCTGTAAACACAAGTAAACAGGTCAGAAAATCTTCCTCCTAAAAGAGAATTAAATTATTCTCTATTTAAAGAACGCTAATAGAAGATAACGTTCACTGGTGTGAACCAAACGTGAGGAACATGAACAGAGCGGACAGAGCGGGTCATGTGACCGTACCTTGTTGGTCTTGGCGTGGTCCAGGTACCAGAACTTGACGTGTCTGTTTCCTGCTGTGACGAAGTACGAGCTGTCGGCAGAAAACGAGACGGCCGACACTTTACTGGACACTTTGTTCGCCGCCACCACCACGTTTTTCTGAAACACGACGAGAGAAAACACGGTTATTCAGAACAGAACCGGGTTCATCTTCATCTTTCAGATCAACTTCTGTCTTTATATAAACGCTGCATAAAATAATGACATTTATTATATTATTAGATTAGTGTGATTGGTGTGATTGGTTTGATTGGTTTGATTGGTTTGATTGGTTTGATTGGTTTGATTGGTTTGATTGGTTTGATTGGTGTGATTGGTGTGATTGGTGTGATTGGTGTGATTGGTGTGATTGGTTTGATTGGTGTGATTGGTGTGATTGGTGTGATTGGTGTGATTGGTTTGATTGGTGTGATTGGTGTGATTGGTGTGATTGGTGTGATTGGTTTGATTGGTGTGATTGGTGTGATTGGTGTGATTGGTTTGATTGGTTTGATTGGTTTGATTGGTGTTATTGGTGTGATTGGTTTGATTGGTGTGATTGGTGTGATTGGTGTGATTGGTGTGATTGGTGTGATTGGTGTGATTGGTGTGATTGGTTTGATTGGTGTGATTGGTTTGATTGGTGTGATTGGTTTGATTGGTGTGATTGGTTTGATTGGTGTGATTGGTGTGATTGGTTTGATTGGTGTATTTTCTGGTGAAGGACCTTCCAGTTCCAGACGTTGACCATCATGTCGTGCTGGTAGCCAACGCTGACGATGTACTTTCCGTTCGGAGAAAAGGCGACGCAGGCCACGCCGTATTTATGTTCCTGCAGCTCGGCGATCTGAGCGCGCTCCGAGACGTCCCAGAGGCGCACGGCCGGCATGTGTCCGCTCTGAAGGAACGGAAATCAGAAACAAAAAAATATAAGACAAATCCAGACGGAGACAGACCCAACAACCTCCTGTTTCTGCTGCGTATTATTCCCAATATTAGAGTTTATATTTGAATAAAAGCAGACACCTCTCCAGTGACCACATATTTTCCGTCCGGAGAAAAGGCCAGAGTCGTGATGGCTTTCCTGAAAAAAAAAAGAAGAAATAGTGTGTAATGATCATTTTAAAATTGAAATAAGCATAAAAATACTTAGAGACATTAGTTTGTGTTACTCGTGTTTAATTCTCTGAGATCATTATTTTCTCTTTGAACATGATCAGGTCAAAGAACCTTCTAAATGTTAACAAGAACTGACTTAAGGCTTTGTGCTTTTTGCTGATGGTTTTAATAAAGTCATAAACAGAGTGAAGTTTACCTGGAGCTGTTGAAGATGTGCTGCTGCTTGTTTTTACGAGGATTCAGCAGAACCACCACACACCTGTAGAACCAGAACCAGAGGAGAACATCAGAATCAGAGGAGAACATCGGAACCAGAGGAGAACATCGGAATCAGAGGAGAACATCAGAATCAGAGGAGAACATCGGAACCAGAGGAGAACATCAGAATCAGAAGAGAACATCAGAACCAGAGGAGAACATCGGAATCAGAAGAGAACATCAGAACCAGAGGAGAACATCAGAATCAGAGGAGAACATCAGAACCAGAGGAGAACATCAGAATCAGAAGAGAACATCAGAATCAGAGGAGAACATCGGAATCAGAGGAGAACATCAGAACCAGAGGAGAACATCAGAATCAGAGGAGAACATCAGAACCAGAGGAGAACATCAGAATCAGAAGAGAACATCAGAATCAGAGGAGAACATCGGAATCAGAGGACAAAGGGTTTAATGAACCGAGCCTCAGAACCAGAACAGTTTGAACGAGGCGTTAAGAGTTCAGAGCTCAGTCTGTTGTAAAGTTTCGGTTCTAACAGCGTTGACCTGAGGCTCAGAGAAACCTGAGCGCAGGTAAACTGACATCATTGTGACATCATTGTGACATCACCGTGAGCCAATCAGAACGCAGCGCTGCAGGTGAAAACAGGAACAGATTAATGTCACTGCAACAAGAGAAATATCAGCCTTTCACTGAGTTAACTCGACCCTTCTGTCCTCCTTCCTCTCTCCTCTGTCCTTCTTCCTCTGTCCTCCTTCCTCTGTCCTCCTTCCTCTGTCCTCCTTCCTCTGTCCTCCTTCCTCTCTCCTCTGTCCTCCTTCCTCTGTCCTCCTTCCTCTGTCCTCCTTCCTCTCTCCTCTGTCCTCCGTCCTCCTTCCTCCGTCCTCCTTCCTCTGTCCTCCTTCCTCTGTCCTCCTTCCTCTCTCCTCTGTCCTCCGTCCTCCTTCCTCCGTCCTCCTTCCTCCGTCCTCATTCCTCTGTCCTCTCTCCTCTGTCCTCCTTCCTCTGTCCTCCTTCCTCCGTCCTCCTTCCTCTGTCCTCCTTCCTCTCTCCTCCTTCCTCTCTCCTCTGTCCTCCTTCCTCTGTCCTCCTTCCTCTGTCCTCCTTCCTCTCTCCTCTGTCCTCCTTCCTCTGTCCTCCTTCCTCTGTCCTCCTTCCTCTCTCCTCTCTCCTCTGTCCTCTCTCCTCTGTCCTCTCTCCTCTGTCCTCTCTCCTCTGTCCTCTGTCCTCCTTCCTCCTTCCTCTCTCCTCTGTCCTCCTTCCTCTGTGGGAAGTGATCTCAGTAGATTTTGTTTCATAAACACGACTAAAGTGTGTTTTAAAGCAGATTTTATTTCTCATGAACAACAGAAAAAGTATGACCTCAGCTTTGACCTGAGGCTGTTCCTGTGTCACATAAAAACAGGTCTAAACCAGGTCTAAACCAGGTCTGGAGCAGTTCTAAACCAGGTCTGGAGCAGGTCTGGACTGGGTCTGGACCGGGTCTGAACCAGGCCAGTTTTAAACAAGAACAATACAACACTTCACTATTGATTATTAATAGATTAATCAAAAAAATAATCAGCAGATTTTTCGATTATATAAATAATCAACCAATCAGAGAGCAGCCTCAGGAGAACAGTGTCCAATCAGAGAGCAGCATCTCCAAATTTCTTGACTTCTTTAATTCCCTCCTTCCCTCCTTCCTCGTCTCCTTTCCTTGCACAGGCCCCTCCCACAGAACAGGAGCAGAGTCTGCTGCAATGCAGAGGTCTGAGTCTGAACACTGTGTTCCTCCAGAACCAGGTCTGAACCAGGTCTGGACCAGGTCTGAACCAGGTCTGGACCAGCTCTGAACCAGGTCTGAACCAGGTCTGAACCAGGTCTGGACCAGGTCTGAACCAGGTCTGGACCAGGTCTGAACCAGGTCTGGACCAGGTCTGGACCAGCTCTGAACCAGGTCTGGACCAGGTCTGAACCAGGTCTGGACCAGGTCTGGACCAGGTCTGGACCAGGTCTGGACCAGGTCTGAACCAGGTCTGGACCAAGACTTTGTGCTGAATGAGAATATTCTGTATATATTCTTTTACTGTTTATTCAGTCTGGATCCGTTCACACTAATAACAGATCAGTTTTGTGCAAAGGACAATCAATAACCATGAACAGAACCAATCCATGAACAGAACCAATCCATGAACAGAACCAATCCATGAACAGAACCAATCCATGAACAGAACCAATCCATGAACAGAACCAATCCATGAACAGAACCAATCCATGAACAGAAGTAAAAAAAGAAGGCCCTGTTTGAGTCCAACAGAAAATAAATGTATTTTTACTTTTAATCTGATCCAAACAGAACCTGTTTTTAAAACTAAATATTTCTCAATCTAAAAATGATATGGACTGTATGTATATTCCCTATTTCCATTTTCTCCAGTTTTTTCCAGGTTTCTCCAGGTTTCTCCAGGTTCTCCATGTTTTTCCAGGTTTCTCCAGGGTTCTCCAGGGTTCTCCAGGTTTTTCCAGGTTTTTCCAGGTTTCTCCAGGTTTTTCCAGGTTTCTCCAGGTTTCGTTCCAGACCTGTGGGAGTCTGTGGGAGTCAGGGCTGTGTTGTTGTGCGACACATGATGCGTCTAATCTGCTGTAATCTCGTAATCCCATCAGGACTGTAGAGAGTCCAGTCCCCTCTGAAAACACGAGGAGCGCGACGCTGTGATGTCATTATGTAACACAGCGCAGGTAAACACAGGGATTAAAATACCAGGCTCGGGGCTTTAGGGTCTGTAGGTCTGACAGGGATTATCCTCGACACATGGACCGGGACCTGTCAATCATCCGCTGGTCCCGCCTCCATCACCTCCAAACAGTCGGGCTGAGACAGGCTCCACTCTGAACCAGGTGCTGCTAATCACCAGAGCCTCACAAACGGTACGGGCCGGCCGGACGGTCTGCTCGACTGTGATTGGTTCTTCCAGCGAGGAGGGCGGGTCTAGCTAGTGCTTCTTTATTGTACTGTACATTCACTAGTGTTCGTTCTCTGCTCGACTGACGCGTTACTGCAGCTGAAATACACTTCATTTAGACATTTATTAAATATTAAAACACAGAGTGTTTGGTTGAGACTTCTACTACACTTCTCTCAAACACTAGCGTCATCAGAGACGTTCAGTAGATAAACCTGAACTGGTCTGAATTATTTTGAAGGTGAAACACGTAAAACACAGACTTTGGTTAAAAAAAGAAGTAACTGTGAAATATAAGAGTTTTCCTTCTTAAAACCACACACTGCAGAGTAACTACAGAGTTAGATTGTAGCTGTGAAAAACCCTCCAAATCAAAAGCACATGTATAAACCCTGCATCAGAGCATTATCAGAAGGTTTGAACAGGTTTGAACAGGTTTGGAGCAGGTTTGAACAGGTTTGGGACAGGTTTGAGGCAGGTTTGGGACAGGTTTGGGACAGGTTTGGAGCAGGTTTGGGACAGGTTTGAGGCAGGTTTGGGACAGGTTTGAGGCAGGTTTGGGACAGGTTTGAGGCAGGTTTGGGACAGGTTTGGGGCAGGTTTGAACAGGTTTGGGGCAGGTTTTGTGCAGACTCACCCTGCAGGATAGGCCAGCAGTCCGGTCCGGGGGTCACAGGACAGAGCTCTGTTTCCAGGAGCAGTGATCCCCAAAACCTTCTCCAGCGTCACCTGAACACAAAATATATAACAAGATTTAACAAGATTCACAGAGAACGAGACTTACCAGAGAACGGAACATTTATAATGAGATAGAACCGTCAGAACTTCAACAGAGTCAAAAGAGAACAAAAGGTAAAGAAATACACAAGAATAAAAAAGAATGGATGGATATATAGAGACAGAACAGAAGACGCAAACCACATTAAACAAAATCATTATCATTAACCATCATTAACTAGACTCGACAGAAAGCTTTGAGAACAGTTTGTAAAGGGACCTATATTCCTTCCTTCCTCTGACAGTCTCCTCGTCTCCTCAAACACTCACCGTCCCGAGGCTCATGTTTCACCTGAACGTGTCATGGTCCTGTCGGCGTCAGGTGGACCTCTTCACCTGTGTAGCCTCAGCGCTAACGTTAGGCTCTGTGTGTTCTGTCTGTGCGTTAGCGTTAGCCGTTAGCCTCAGTGTGATCCTCACATGACTCTCCTCAGGCTCAGACCGGCCCCTGTTTGTCTCTGAGCTCCACAGAACCACATTAAACCACATTCAAGCACAGACTGGAGCACAGACCGAGTTTGAGAAGAGATCTTTACCTCTGAGTGAAAAAACAAGACCTGACTGTTTGGGAGTAAACAAATGGAAATGCTAACATTAAGGTTTGAAAAAATGTCTTGCTGGATTTAAAGAGCTGCATTAAACTGTACAGAAACAGTCCTACTGCTGTTAATAGATAAACATATTCTTAAAAAGCTCAATAAAAACCTCACCGATGCCCCTTAGACCCAACGCAGTGGAAAAGTTAGTCTGGCCCAACTCAGGGACATTTAGACGACATTAAAGAGTCTCTTCCTGATGTTCTTTTCTTGTCTCTGTCTCAGACTCTCCTCCAAAATCAGCCTAGAGACCTCTCCTGCTTCTCTTTTATTAAAAAATAAAACCAGAGCAATGTTTCCTCCAAAATACTAATCCATTTGACCAAACTGAAGTTTAGAGTTTAGCGTTAGCTTAGCTGCTGAAGACAACTGGAGACATTACTTCCTTATTGACGTCAGTGTCGACCAATGGGAGGGCTCCTTTTTCCTGAAGTGCACTGTGATTGGACAAAGCTTTTGTTCAGGACTGAAAATTCTCATCTATTCAAATTTTTTATTCTAGAATATGTTTCCTTTAAGCCCTTTTTAATCTCTTTACACAGGTCAGTGTTAACCTGAAGCCTGTGTGGGGCCGATAATACACTGCAGAGGACCCACTCTGGCCCCGGGGCCTCGTGTTGCACAGACCATGGCCCTGTTGATTATTATATTTATATTTTATTGTTATTATGGTAATAACTGAACATCTGAAGTTGTACATCATGTTATTGGCCGACCCAGTCCAGTCCAGTCCGACCCAGTCCAGTCCAGTCCAGTCCGACCCAGTCCAGTCCAGTCCAGTCCGACCGAGTCCAGTCCAGACCAGTCCAGTCCGACCCAGTCCAGTCCGACCCAGTCCAGTCCAGTCTAGTCCGACCCAGTCCAGACCAGTCCAGTCCAACCCAGTCCAGTCCAGTCCAGTCCAGAGGACAGACCAGGTCTGAGCATTGAACTGACAGTTCCATAAATCTGGGACAGACCTTGTATCAATTTAAAAAACAAAACCATTTCTTTTGGATCAGAGGACGACGGGAGGTGACTTCAGGTTTAAATCTGGTCCAGAATTATTCAGATGGACTTAGACACAGTTCCAGGTCAGAAAACTCTCACAGAGAAAGGCCTTTAAATAAACCTGAGCACAGTGAGACCAGAGCTGGGTTTGAACCCACAACCTTTTGGTCTCCAAGCATTTAAACCACTGAGCTACAAACAGAGAGTAGGTCTAAAGCTGTTACATTCTGATGTCACTAAGGCACAGCCTGTTCTGTGCAGAGGTCGCTGAGAGGAAACAGAGACACAGAGGGCGAGGGGTTCGAATCCCGGGAACAGTGTGTCTCTGAAAACAATGAAACTGTGGCACACACTCTGCTCATTCTTTAAAGGAGGCAGTAGGAGCTGGAAGAATACAGTTAAACATTAAAGGTCCTATATTATACTATTTTGAACATTATACAGTGTATTGGATACATTTAGGTTTCCATATCACGTTTTGCAACATGAAACACACAATATTTATCTTATACAAGCGGTTTGGATGAGCTCTCATCATGAGTCCAAAGTGAACGGTCTGATTTGGCGCTGTCACTTTAAGGCTCAGCTCTCCCGTGTTGGCCCCGCCCACTCATGACGTCACGCTATAGCTACGCGAGCTACACTGGAAACAGACTGAAGTAAACACGGTAAATGGTAGTAATAACTTTTTCAGCAATAGCTTTGAGAGTAAATGAGCCGTATATCTTCGACCCAGAGTCTGATTCTGAGTTTAAGAACATGAGCAAACACAAAGACCTCGAAGGCTTCTACAAGACGTTTCTGCTTGGTAAATGAAAAACTATTTATTGTGTATGTTTCTATGGTGTAGCCCGTAGCATAGCGCGTGTTAACTGCTTCTGTTTATCGGTGCACATGTGGAAATGACCGTACAATGCCTACTGAAGTTGAGAATGTATATGCTGCCTGGAGACTCCTAAGGTAGCTGGTGTGCAGTGTATTGAAAGAACTATAATAAAGTAGCCTAGCAATATGTAGAGCTATGTAAGTAATGCTTGTTAGTAATACAATAATGTTGCTGACTGTTAGTAAGCTAACACAGTAGCAGCGATGCTTCTCTGTGTCTGAGCTGCAGAGCACCACTTGTTGACAGTGCAGGAGAGAGGGGCAGGAGGAGTGTGGAGGAGCACTTCCTGGAGAGGAGTGGTTTATTTCACATATTGACGTCATTGCGTGAAACAGCTCGTTGAAAGGACTGTAGCTCAAACTAAATAAATTACTTAAACATGCGCGAATGAAACAAAACACAACTTTGGGTATGTGTTTGAGGTAGAAACAACGTTAGAACATGGTTAAAAGCTCAGAAAAGTCGATTTAGCATAATATGGGACCTTTAAATAACATTCAGTTAAACACAAGAACTGCCATTTAAAATGTTCTGGAAGCAATAATAGAATTAGAAGGTTTCCAGGAGAAATAAATAAATAAAACCATTCTCAAAAAGAATAATGAAAATAAAAATCTGTGTCTCATTAGTGAGCGTCGTCAGTGGTTTTGTAGTTAACGTTTACATGCTCTTAAACTCCAGGTCAATGAGGCATATGGAAATATTTGAGTTTTTATAGTTTCTTCAAAATAAAAGACGGCAGTTGAGGCAAACTAACTTTAAACAGACTTTTCCACTGGTTTTACTTTAGTCACAACAAGATAAAAAGACTCAGAGTTAGTTTAACTCAGACCTGACTCAGAGCAGAGTCTTATCAGAGCCAGGCCCGTTTTTCAGGTCGGACTCCTGAAAACTCCTCCAGTGACATTTACTCAGCTGTGACACAAACAGAGACGACAAACTGGTTCTGCTCCGGACGGAACCTGAACCAGGAACAAGCTTTTATTTTGAAGAAACTTTAAAACTAACTTTAACCTCAGTCAAAAGAATAAACACATACTGGAATCTACAGATCTATCTACAGTTAGGCACAACAGACATACTCCAGACCAGGACTAGACCAGGACTGGACCAGGACTGGACTAAGACTGGACCAGGACAAGACTCTAGGTCTGATGCTGATAAGGGACAGTCTCACACCTGTTTGGTTCAGTTTAGTTCTCACTGAAGGAATGTGTCTCAGTTTGAGCTAAAACCAGTTTAAGTCCAGACCGAGAGCAGCCCTTGAGCTGGACCTGACAGGACCAGGACCTGACAGGACCAGGACCAGACCAGGACCAGGGTTAGGACCAGGACCAGACCAGGACCAGGGTTAGGACCAGGACCAGACTGACCACGTGACCCGTGAGACTGACCACTTTCTGTAAAAGTCCAGACCGTGCACGAGGCGCGAGCATGTATGTGTGCGTGCAGTACCTTGTGCGCGAGCTGGTCCTGGGGTCGCGCGCCGGTCCCGCGTCTCTTGAGTTTGATGGAGTTGGACCGAAGCAGGCTCCGCAGCCGCCTCCGGATGGTTCCCTCCGCGGCCATCAGTGTCCTCTGCCCGGGCTCTGTGAGCCGCTGCAGCCCGGGGACAGGAGCCTCTGCCCGGGCTCTGTGAGCCGCTGCAGCCCGGGGACAGGAGCCTCTGCCCGGGCTCTGTGAGCCGCTGCAGCCCGGGGACAGGAGCCTCTGCCCGGGCTCTGTGAGCCGCTGCAGCCCGGGGACAGGAGCCTCTAAGCGGACTCCTCTACGGGGCCGCGGTTGGACACATGTTGTGTCCGGGTCTCGGGGCCCCTGACCCGGCTCTGGTCCTGGTTCTGGTCTGAGGCCGGACTCTGCAGCAGATTCACTCGGACTCACAGCTCACTGACAACAGGACGCACCGGCGTCAACGCTGCAGCGCCGTGACGTGCACTTCCAGTTCAGACTTTCACAATAAGGTCCTTAAACACGCATTAACATGCGTCGGTCTCCTCCGTCACTCCTTCCCTGAGCCCTGTACTGGACCTGGGCCCTGTCCTGTCCTGGACCTGGGCCCTGTACTGGACCTGGGCCCTGTCCCGGTCCTGGGCCCTGTACTGGACCTGGGACCTGTCCCGGTCCTGGACCTGGGCCCTGTACTGGACCTGGGACTTCTCCGGGTCTGGTTCTCTTTGGTTCAGACACGTTTATATTTGTGCAGAGCTGAACTGAACCTAAAACAGACAAAAGGAACAGTGGATATAAAAGTGGACCGACAGACTGACTGTTGAGGTCAGAGTTCAGATGATGTCACAGACTCGTGTGTTTTCAAAGTCGGGAGTTGAGTTTGTGGCTCAAAGGTCGCGACACCTAACCCCACCTGCCTCAGGTGTATGTGGTACTTGGTGGTGAGTGAATCCCTTTGTGGTTCTTTGAGGGTTCTTAATCTTAATCGTCCTCTTTAATGTTTGTAGTGTTGAATGTGTTGTGGATGTTTAGGTTTTGAGATCTGCAGAAGTGACGCTCGATCTTCAATGACTCTAAAAACAGACTCTAAAAGTCTCCTTAAAAACTTCTGGGCCTTTGTTGAGATCATTTTGATTCTGGTGTTCGTTAATACTCAGTAAATATGTGCAGTTTCATTTATTTCCAGTGCAGTGTTATTGGCAGATACAGAAAACACTAATGTGTAGATTTGCCTCCCACAATCTTCTTGAGAATAAATATGATTTCTTTTAGTCATTTGTTGTAGAAGCGTCTGTAAAAACAGAGAAACTACACTGATCTAAAGTCTCATTTACAGCTACCAAAACAGGTTGTAGTTAAACAAACTGAAATCTTTATTATTATGTCGAGATACTTTTCTTTGTACAAAAGCCTTTATGAGAACTGACTCTGTTCACAAAACGATAACATTAGTAAATCAATGAGCCGGTCTTTTATTGTGACAGGGCGCCTCCTCTGGTTCCGGTTTGTGTTTCGTTCACAGTGAAGCGTTTCAGAGCAGCGCCCCCTGGAGGCTGCACTGGGGCAGGTTTTTAGACAAAGACACGGCTCAGATCCATTCTTTTAATTTGACTCACTTTGGACCCATTTTATTCTTTATTATTAATATTTAAGAAGACCACATCAAAATTCAAAATTAATTTTCATTTATTTATTTATCAGTCCACTCCATGTTCAGGACACTCTTGCCATAGTATGGGCTGTGCTATAAAATAAATGTATAAAATATAAAATAGACTCTTTATTAGTTCTAATAACAATATTAATAAAAACTGCTGCTGTTCATTTGTTTCATTTTCTAAAATAAACAAATGAACAGCAGCAGTTTTTGAACAATCGAACTCATGAGACTTGGAGCCTTCAGTAGATGATGGTTTATAATAAACTACTGGATTATTCTGTTTCACTGAAGCAGAACCAGGTCTGAAGTATTCCTCTGAGTTTGATCAGATCCACACTCTGCTTTTATTTTAGTTTCTGGCTCCATTCATCGAGTCTGTGACCTGCATCTTAACGAGCCTCAGGAACAGAGCCTCTTTGAGTCGGACTGAGACCGGACTGAGACCGGACTGAGACCAGGACTGAGACCAGGACTGAGACCGGGACTGAGACCAGGACTGAGACTGAGACCAGGACTAAGACCGGACTGAGACCAGGACTGAGACCAGGACTGAGACCGGGACTGAGACCAGGACTGAGACTGAGACCGGACTGAGACCAGGACTGAGACTAAGACCGGACTGAGACTAAGACGGAACCATCAACGTGAGACGGAACCATCAACATGACAGAACCATCAACGTGAGACGGAACCATCAACATGACAGAACCATGAAGGTGAGACAGAACCATGAAGGTGAGACAGAACCATGAAGGTGAGACAGAACCATGAAGGTGAGACAGAACCATGAAGGTGAGACAGAACCATGAAGGTGAGACAGAACCATGAAGGTGAGAGAGAGAAGAGGTATTTTTGGGCAGTTACAGGTGCTGCTGGTCAGTGTGAGTCTGTTGTGGATGTTGAATATAAATGACGTTTGTTGAAGCCTTTCAGTTTTCTGCTAAAGATCATTAACTTTTACAGTTCATTCCTCTTCTGCAGCTGCTCCTCTTCTGCAGCTGCTCCTCTTCTGCAGCTGCTCCTCTTCTGCAGCTGCTCCAGGTGAGAGTCAGGTACAACCTTCCTCTGGACCTCATCCTCTTCTTTGTGTGGAGTCACTCCATTGAGCACCATCTTGAATTTCCCGAAGTTAAATCTGCTCGGCCTGAAGCGGACGTATGGCCAGGCGCTAACACACGTGAATAAACCTTTAGTTTGGTCTGAACTCATCTGAAGAAGAGCAGCCGAACCATCAGTGAGAGCCGAGACCTTCTTCCTCCAAACACACTCAAGACAGAAAAGAATATGCAAACATGAAAACACACTCGGTCATTAGGCTCAGTCTGATCTGACCTCTGACCTGGACTCAATTAATCACAAAAATCATAAAAATCATTTAAAAAATGTAGTAATATGATTTAGATTGAATTTAGATTAGATTTTAGAGAGATAAAGAGCGACACTAGTTTAAGACCTGATCGTGTTTCCATTTCATCTTCAGAGTGAAGTCATAACACAGTCAGAATATTTGAAGTAAAGCTAACACTTCCAGCTCCAATTAGACCAGACAGTCTCTTGGTGAGAAATGTTGGAATCCCATAATAAATCCTTTCAACAATTTGGGTTGAGTTTTGTTCCCTTTAGGATGAGCTCCTGCTGTAAACCAGAATGCACTTTCATGCCTGCAGTTGTCCATATTAAATAAATGAATAAATTAAGACATAAACACATTTTAAATCACTTTTAAAAACTCACTTTTTCTCTGAGGCTTTAACTCAGAGTGAGTCGTGGTCATTTATTATCTTTCTGTTTTAACTCATGTTTCTAGTCCTTTTAGGCTTTAGTTATTTATTCATTGTGTGTTGCATTAACACTTAAGAACCTTAAAGTAAGAAATGGCTAAAGGTGTTTGAGAATCGGGTTAAGTAAAAAGGAAAAACATGTTCCCGATCCTGCTGCAGGGCTCTGAGTGTTTGAGGAACATCTGAGACTGAGGTGTATCTGGACGATTTGTAATTTCTGAGTTGTAGGAAATCACAGAAGGTTCAAATATCACAAACATGCAAACATTCTAACGCTTCATACACAGAAATAAACGTCTAATTGTTAAAAGCCATGTGCATTTATCTGTATTTGCTCTGTTCTGTTAATGGCTCGAGTTTGTGCTAAAATGAAGAATAGCTTATTTTAATATATGTGAAAAACAGAGTTACCATTTGAAATGGAGATTCTGTTTTGTAGCTGGTCCATTTTGACTGAAGTGACCTGACAGCTTTATACTGTCCACTACAGAGCTGTAAACCCACACAACACTGATAAGAAAATTAAAAAGAAGTATCTGAGATTTATAGGCTTGTGCCAGTCACACCTGAAACCAAATCATTCTGGGTAAACTGTAAATAGCTGCATGTTATGTTCCTTCTGGACTTGATTTGATTGATGCTGTGGAGAAAACACTCGCTGAACTAGGACTGGATTTGTGTGATTTACATGATTTTGAACAGATCATTCTAGACTTGTCTGTAGAAATCATGCTGTTTTTATTAAAAAGACTGGTTCTGTTTTTTTCTTCTAGTTGAGAAAATGGTTTCAAATAATTTGTGTAAAAACAGTCTTTCTGATCCATCTCCTGTTTATTGTAAGGGATTGTAATAGATGAGAACCTCTATTCAGGAACAGAAAACCTTGGACAATCACATGCTCCAAAAAGGAGCGCTCCCATTGGTCGACACTTGTCACATGACGTTCCAGGAAGTTTAATAGCTGCAGATAAAGTGTATTTTCAGCTGAATATGTCTTTTAACAGAGAAACAGCTGAAAAAAGAAAAGCATCAACAGAGAAAAGGGAGGCAACGTAAAACACAGATAAATACTGTCAATTCAATAACCCAAACTCCTCTTTTGTTCTTTGTAAATATAAAACAGTAAAAAAGCAGCTGTTTAACGTGTAAACCCATAACAATAAATATCAGATACTGTCAGCAACTGTGGGAAATAACCATGATATGTGCAGGTTTAGTATCACAAAATTCCAACTAAACCCACGTCAGAGTAGATCTAGTAAATGATTAGTCTATGGTCACTTTTATTCCAGTAATATTAGTCATTCTCTGGAGTTCTGTTTAAGTACTTTATTAACTCCTGGTTAACGAGATTTTCAGGCTGAAGGTGTGTTGATTAAATTCAATGGTATTGTTCTTTCCATGAACTCTTAGCCCTTTTACCATATTAACCTTCTAATTAACCTTTCTGCCTTAATTAATCCAAGATAAGACTCAGGTGTGGATGAAATATGAGTTTGTCAGACTTTTGCGCAGCAGAGATGTCAAATTACAGTTTTTCACAATAAATAAAACACTAAATGTGAGGCTGTGCATTTGTTAAAGAAACGTTGTGTGTCAGTAAAAAGTGCTGCTGTAAAACTAACACAAACCTTTACAGAAACTGAGTGAATATGAATAAAATCCAAAAGACATGACTCTGAGGATTTACTGAAGATAATACTGTAAACTCTCAGGTTTGAGAAAGTGTTTTTGACTTTATAAATGTAAAACATGAAGCTGCATCTGTTGAAGAAACTGTATTTATTCAGTTTGTTTTGTTTCTGATGTTACTCTGACTGTGTTTAGTGTTTTGCTCTGTGTGAGTTTAATATGATGACAGTGTTAACTCTTGACTCAGAAGTCAGAGGTTTTGTTCATTTATTTACAGTTTTATAAATTGTGTTAGAGCTGTAGAGAAAGAGGTTTTAGTTTTGGGAAACGATTGTGAAAAACCGCATTGAATAAGGATCAAAAGACACATAGGGCACACTTAATGATCATTTGCATTAATTGTAATTATTCATTCATCTTCTAACGCTTATTCACACTCGATGTGGTGTCACTGTCTTTATGTGAATATCTGGACCCAAGGACAAGGAAGATGTTTGACTTTGTGAATAATAGTCATTTTAATCTTTATACAATTAATTCATGTCATGTTCAGAATTTAAAAAGATAAATTCATCTCTGGATCCCAGTCACTGAACACAACTCCAGCAGGAAACACATAATAAATGTGATTTATCATCAGGCAGTAATAAGATCATGTGTGAAGTATGTTTTAATGAGCTCCAGGACAGAGTTATCATCAGAGAACATCTTCTGATCTTCTGCAGTGTTTCCTGAAGTGGCCTGTGTTCTCAGGTTTTATTGGGAATTCTTTTGCAGTTTTACTCCACACCTGTTGGTGGCATATTATTCTGTCCATTCAATATAAACCTTTATTTGTTCTACAGCAGAGCTTTACCTGTGGATGTGTGTTTACAGGTAAAAGTCAGGTGTGTGTTGTTGTTGTGACGTCTCCGAGGACCAGACCTCAGTATTTTCTGTTTATTGATCATTATTTATTTATTCGAGACCATCTTCTTTCTTAATCTCAAGGACAGAAGCAGGAGCCTACAATATTTAAACATAGCTTTTGTAAAAGTCCTTTCATTAACACCAGCTCATAATATAAAAATGTAATAATATAATAATAAAGTAGTAGCCGTGTTCAGTCTGTTATTTACTCAAGGTCTTCTGTCCACAAATTTATTTGAGTCTGAGACATTTTCTACAGCGGCTTTAACCACATGTACTATTATTTATTTTGATGCTCTCCACATCCAGTTTGGGTTTGACCAATGTTTCTGAAAACCCGTGTAACATACGTGTAGTAAATACAGGCTTAGACCCAGAGCTAAACACTGTTCACACCGGGTTCTGTCAGAGCTCAGGACTGGACCAGGTCTGGAACAGGACTGTGTTGGAGGAGGTGAAAACACGCGATTATTTTACGTAACTACGCCTATGTTAACCCACAGCGCATGCGCACTGCTGCGCGTCGCTGCGTCATAAACAAAGCCGTTTTACATTAACTGTTTTTACTGCGTTATTCATTTGTTCTGGTTTTTCACAATCGTCTCTCATTCTCTGAGTTTTCTCCAGAGACTAACCCCAGCTCCGTGAGTTTCTCTGAGTCACAGCCTCGTTATTTCACTCGGATCAGTTTTAATGTGATCCGCCTGAAGCTGAAGCTCCTTGTTCGATCCTGTTTCTGTCTTTTTACATTAAATCTCTCTAAAATTAAAGTTAAAACCACATGTCTGTGTTGGATCTGCTCCTTTTCTCCGACATTATCCCAGTGTTTCTCAGACCTTTGTCTCAAACCAAAATGGCTTCTGTCTGTTTCTGTTCACGAAGGTAAACCCTGAGCAAACTCAGAGAATATCAACAAACCCAGCTTTAAACAACCTCCAAAACAACACGAACCTGAAACACAGCAGTTCACATCTTCACGCCGCGGTTTATTTACGGTTTTAATCATACTTTTAACCCAAATCATCTAAAAGAAGAAAAATCCCTCTGACATTCACTCCGTGACAACCTCACAGTAACAGTCCGCTTTAGAGAAAGAGACGCTCGGTTAAATCCCAGTGAGTCCCACAGACGAGTGTGACAACAGCCGCCGATCCACAGAGCTCCAGCCCCGGAGCCCGCACTGCCCCGGTGCAGACAGCGGCCCGGAGCAGGGAGCGGCCCGGCCCCGGAGCCGGAGCCCGCGCTGCCCCGGTGCAGACAGCTGCCCGGCCCCGGAGCAGGGAGCGGCGCTGCCCCGGTGCAGACAGCGGCCCGGCCCCGGTGCAGGGAGCGGCGCTGCCCCGGTGCAGACAGCGGCCCGGAGCCGGGAGCGGCCCGGCCCCGGTGCAGACAGCGGCCCGGCCCCGGAGCAGACAGCGGCCCGGCCCCGGAGCAGGGAGCGGTTCAAACCTGGTGGCGGTAACAAGATGGCGGCGGCCGGAGGCTGCGCAGAAGACGAAGAGACGGGCGCTGACGTCACATAACAAGGCACCACATGCAGTTTCTTCGTCGAACAGTAAAAACACACCGAGCACGATGTCGACACGGATTTAGGACGGAAAATTTGAGTAAACCGCTCGGATTAATGTCGCACCATCCCAAAACTCTATCAGTTCGACCAAGAAGAAGGTAAAGAGCGCGCTGTTGTGGAGCCCACGGCCGGTAATGAGGTTAATGAGAACACTACAGGCTCGGGCCTAGTTTATGTCAGGTTCTGTTCGAAGGCCTTTTCCTCTGCAGTCCGTCCGCCCTAAACCTTAGAGCAATAAAACTATTAAAAACAGGGTTAATAACTGTTGTTAAGACTGTTATTCAGGGAGGTTAGCTTCTGCGTTTTGCTTGAGTTTGCATAGCGCAGAGCTACATTATTAGTTTGAATGGTCAGTATTTGCATTGCTGAGGTTTAACTACATTACTTTGACCAGGAAAGAGATTAAATTTCGTGTGAACATTTAAATTGCCAAATGTAGGCCAACTCAAAGATTTTCTACATTATTGCCTCGGTGCCCGCTGGAAAACGCTAGCTTTATACAAAAGGTTTGAAATGACTGGATTCTTAAGTGAGCCTCTGTAGCCAATACAGTCATAAACCAGTTCAATGTAAAGCCTTTTACTTTTTGGTTCATGAGCTTGGGTTTAAAGCCATAAGTTGTCCATTGCCATAATCATTTGGTATTAAGAGGAAGTGACCATATTTGGAAAAGTGGGAGGAGCTTAGGAAGAGCGCCAGTACATTCACCTGTTGCAGGTGGATAGTTCTGTATTCACTCCATCCCATCTCCTTGTGCTGGTTGCCTTGTTGTGGGCTCGAACTAAAAGAGTTCGCACAAATCAACATTTCTCCTTCGCAAACATCCAACTCAGCACTGCCCCCTGTGGCCAACGTATGTACTGCTTCGACGGTCTGTATCTGCAAACCTGGGGAAAACGGACCAACATACGGACAGAACACTCTGTCCGTATCCGATGTGTTTCTAATGTAGAGAATAAATGAGCCTTTACTCCGATTAAGGTCAGACACAGCACTGAGCATGCTCCAGAGTCGGACGGAGACACGGAGTAACGCTCAGAAACAGAAAAACATGACGAGCAGAGCTTAGAGACTCATTTTTAGATGACGAGAACAAACTAGACTATCACAGTTTATGATGTGTTCGTGTGGTTTCAGAAGACGCCGATGTCGAGTAAAGAACACATTTTTCTTAGGGTTTTTTTTTTGTGTGTTTTTAACTTGTGAAGTCGGAATGTTGCCGTTGATATTTACAAATGAAGCGGCGGTAACTGCGTCAGAGTTTTAGCACTACGAACAAATCAGGTTTAACATTAGCTCATTGTCTTTTTTTAACAAAGAAATGCTGTTAAATACTAAGGCCACGTAAATGCAGCATTAGCCCAAGCACATGCTGTAAACTCAGACAAGGTGTGAGTGTACTCCGACTAAGCTCTGCAGGTGAATGTACTGACAGACTGTAAACAGTAGATGTAGCGTGTATGTTTGAGGTCATCTATGCCCTCTTTTGAACAACACACTAAACCTTTGCATCTCAGATAATTAGCACGCCATCTGACTTCATGAAATAGTAGCTTAGTGCAAACCTTAGCCACTATAGTCTTATAGTCAATACAAATATTTTAGAACAGGAACATGCTTCTGTTTGGAGAGTAGACCATCTTACTGAAGTCATTTTTATGTCTGACGGCACATTCTCTGGTAAACAACACATTTTAACAAACAAGGCTGGAAAATCTAGGGTTTATGTTCATTAAAATAAGTCTTCTGTGACTGTGATGATAATAAAAAAATGTGAGTATATTAATATAGTAAGACATTTAGTTTGTTTTGTGATTAAAATGAAATTGTTTAAACTGGTTTTAAAACGTATTATCAGAAAGAATTGTGTTTAATAGTCACAGGGCTCCTGGGGAAATAAAAGGGTTTCCCTGGGGATGAAACTACTCTACTAAAGAAGAAGAAGAAACTAAATATAGACACTTCTGTAGGGATTTTCCGTTTAAGAGCTGTTTTTAAATCATCTCCTCTGCTTTCTGTTGAGATGAACAGAACTTTATGACAAAGCCCTGAAGTTGTCGTCAAACAACACTGCACTGAGACGCTATTTTTAACTATAGAAATGGAACCTTTTCCAATAAAATGTCTGTTTGCTTCTGAGTTTTATGTTTTGAAAGTAATGTGCATAATATTAATGTAATAGATCCTGTGTCTGGTTCCAGTCGGTCTGAGTTCTACAGAGGGACCCTTTCCCACAATCATCCAATCAAATGTAGAAAATATTGCTTTACCTCTCTCCAGTTCAAAGAGACCTCACCAAAACTAACATTAATTATGACAAAATGAACTGTATTCTGTCCTGAACAGAGAGGCGTTTATACTAATAATATGCCCCATACATTCAGTCGTGTGTCAGCTCCCATTAATCTGAAGAAAAAGGAGAACCAAACATTTCACAATAACAGTTGGGTTTGTTTTCACCAACATGCAGAACTTAACCACTTCCATAAACGTCACCTTACTCTAACGCTATGTTCAGAGCCTTTTTGTAGTAACATATTCAGTATTGTAGTATTAGACTTTGGCTTAGAAGGCTCTTACGGTTTTGTCTTGCAGGATGTCGACCTGGCCCTCTGACCTGACCCTGGAGCAGTGGGACTGTCCTGGCCTTTAGATGTCTGGGTTCTGTTCATGGCTTCAAAGAAGAAGCAGAAAGACATGGTGTTGCTTCAGGAAGCAGCAACTAGCCCAGCTTCCGCTGACCACTCTCCTGGAGGCTTCAGTGACCACAGAATGGAGCAGGGAATCCATTTAGACTGGGGCACATTGGGTAAATCCAAAGCATACCCAGCAAAGGAAGATGACAAGATGTCTGCAGGATGTCCTGCTGGCAGTAATTACTCAAAAAACCTGCCTCCTGAAAGCACCTGCCGGGGAATCAAAGTCACACTGGACAACAACAGCATGTGGAACGAGTTCTTCAGATGCAGAACTGAGATGATTTTGACTAAACAGGGCAGCAGGATGTTCCCCTACTGCCGTTTCCGAATCTCGGGCCTGAATCCATCCAGAAAGTATTGTCTTATCATGGACATCCAGCCTGTTGATGGGAACCGCTACAGGTGGACCGAGAAGGGTTGGCAGGTCTGTGGAACGGCTGAGAGTCACATTGAAAGTCAATCGTTTGCTCATCCGGAGTCGCCTTTGACAGGTCAACACTGGATGCAGAACCCAGTCTCATTTTACAAACTGAAACTCACTAACAACATCTCGGACAAAGAGGGCAATACGATCCTTCACCCGATGCACCGATACCTGCCCCGCTTGCACATAGTCCAGACTGAAAAAGCAGCTGAACACGTAAAACTGAACGGTCCTAACACTGTTACATTCACTTTCCCTCAGACGGAGTTCATAGCTGTCACTGCTTACCAGAACATGCAGTTCACTCAGTTAAAAGTGGACTACAATCCGTTTGCTAAAGGCCTAAAGGAGGATAGCCCCAGCGCAAAAGGCCTCAAACTAAAACTGAACTCTAGCAAAGAACCAACCCCAGTCAAAGAACAGAATCCAGTCAAGAAAAGCTTAAAGTCATTATTGGCGAACCACAAACCCAGAAGCTCCAAAAGTGCAGACCCTAAACCGTCAACACCGAGCGACGACCAGAAAAACTCTACCAAAGACCAGTCGGCTGCTAAAACCCCAGTGGAAGCATCGTGGTAAGAAATCCATTGTCAATAAAGGGTTTTCAAGAAAGAAGAAAACTTTCTAAATGTCTGTCAGTGTTTTATCACAGAAATGTGCCTGAAATCTGATTGTGCTTCCTGTAAGCAGTTTGTTGTTTTATTTAACTCAAGTTAGGCCTTTTTGTTATTCTCTTTGGTATTATGTCCTTTTATGCTTCCATTTCACTTTAAACACATTTTTCTTTTTCTTTTTTTGGGTAAACAAACCTTGCACACATAGTATCACACCTTTTTTCAGGTCGAAGATGACCTCATTTGTTTTATATAAGCTACCTTCTTTCGCCTCTACAACGCAACAATCCTCAATACTTCCCAAATTTTGTCAACATCAGTCCAAAATTCCGGTTTTATCTTGGTTTTATAGTTTAAAAGCAACAGGCTGGAGGGAGGTTTAGGCGGGGGTTATGGGTGTTTTTATCCAGACAACATTTGACCTTTTTTTGCTGTTTTTTGGACCTTAATAGTGATGAGGTTTACAAGGTTGATGTGAATGTCCTTCAGAGGAGGTACAGATTTACCCACTGTACAGAGCCTTCCTGTCAGCAGCACACCAGTTTCCACTCCACAGTCTGCTCTCCACCGCTCACCAATAAAGGGCAGCTCAGAGAGTAAATAATAATAACGCTGGCTGGGTTGGTGGTCCACATGAGGTCATTTGAGATGTGCACACTGAGGTATTAAAAGATAGACACCATCTCTTCAGCTGTTCCTTCGATAAAGAGGTTAGGGGTGTACGACCATCCTTCTCAGGGTGGAAGGAATAAAACTGTGGTGTATTATTTTTGGGGTTTTGAGGGTGGGTTCACTCTACATTCACATGGGACATTGAAGATGATCTATTTTACCAGTAGAGGCATTACATAGATGTCATTCAACATTTTTTCTTACAATCGGCAGTGTTCAGAAAAGTGCGTCGTGTGTAAAGTTTATGAGCCCTGATCTGTTAAAAAATCGACTAATGTCACTAATTCTTTGTATTTCATGTTTGGTTATCTTCTGCAGCAATTCACAACCCACACAGAAGTTATTCTCTGAACGTATTCGAGAAGCTCATGTCGCTCTTCAAAGATGCAACCTGGCCCAGTTTAATATTAATGAGCTTACTTCTGAAAGGACACAGCAAAGTAACACTAACAGCCAAGATAATGTACAAGAAGAAAAGGTTAAAAAGGGTCCAGCGGTCAAAACATATGCAAAAAATAGTGCAACAACAAAGGTCAAGGTTGACAAGGACAAGGAGTCTTTAGTTTTAGTAAAAGACAACGCAAGGATAGAAGTTTCTAAGGAGAATAAGCCATTAGCTTCTCCAACAGCATTGAACTCTGTAAATTCAGAAAGACCCGCCAAGTATGAGGCCTCCTCGGACGCAAAAATTCAAAAACGTCCTGCACCGCTACCTCTTCCAGCCCTCGCTCTGTTTTTGAAGCAGCATTCGGCAAAAACGAAGAAGGTTAAACTGGAAACAGAAACTTCTAAAGAAACTCAAACTGAAAATAATCCAATGAAAGTACACAAAGTAGAACCGACTTCCACAAAATACCAATTTAAATCTCCTACACTAGAAACTAAGCTAGAGACCTGTTATGACGGGTACCAACCGGAATCTAATGCACCTAAAGATCCCAAACCTGAACTTTTTTGACTAATGCAAAATCAGAATCTCCTTCCTCAGAATTCAAGCTAAAATCCCATTCAACAAAGGTTCTCAAACAAAAATCCTATCCCACAGAAGCACCCAAACCGGAATCTTTATCAATAGAAAGCAAATCTTTAGAATCTTCCAAAGCAAAAGCAGATTCTCCAGTACAAGAATTCATTGCAGCAAAAGTACAGAAACCAACATCTCGTTCAAGAAAGGTTCCCAAATCTAAAACTTGTCGCTCAAAAGTAAGCAAACAAGGATCTTACCCAAGGCAAGCGGCTTCAAATTCTCCTTCCCAAGACTCTGCTACAGACTTTCCTTCTACCAAACCTGAGCTCTCAAAGGATATTTTTGATGATGTTCCTAAAATAAACTCTGGTTTTGCTTCTGAAAAAGAATCTTTTATGCCATTCTTACGGCAAGAAGAATCCGACCCATTGCAAGTTGATTATCCTGTAGGTTCAGATACTGAAAACATAGATTCAAACCTGTCAGTGTTATCCAACTCAAATCCGCCATTTTGCACTGTTCGAACCTCCACCATTTCACCAACTCCTTTTGCTACTGCCTCCTCCAGGTCTCGGCCGCAGCCTGATGCAGTATTACCCATTTCAAATTCATCACAAACAGTAGAATCTAGCGAGAGTTCCCTTCTTCCTGATCCAGAGTGTTCATCTTTTGAGTTCGAGCCCTTGTCGCCGGCAAGCTCACCTGAACCATTACCTGCCATTCCCGACTCATTAGCTTTAGACCTAGAGCCTTCTGCCACAGCTGAAGTGGACTTAGAAAATAGGAACGATTCTTCAGAAGCAGAATCTTCTGTTTTTAAGTGGCACACAGTGTTACCTCCACAAGAGCAGTGCTTATCCTCACCGTTCACAGGATTTCAACCCTCACCACAGCCTCCGTTACCTTCTATCACACATTCAGTAATGCCCTCTGAGACTGACACCACTGCCTCCATGCTTCACTCTGAACCAGTCCAGCCATCATTTCAAGAATCCGAGCAGTCCTTGCCATTCCCAGGGGAGTTGTCACCTCTTGCGCTCCAGTTACCGCTGTCTCCCTCGTTTTCTTCACTTGATGGAGACGCCTTGTCACTACGCCTTCCATCACAGATTTGGTCCATTTTTTCTCCACGGCTGACGATGATCTTGGGATCGGTGTGGAGTTTCCTAACACAAATGCAGTTGCAGAGTCAGTAACTGTTCAGGCGCCACCACTGAATCCTGGTCTGTCTGAAGAACCACAGACGCAAGAATCCTCCTGGGAAACGCAACTGACCCACAACATCAAACCCCAACGAAAAACCAAGAAGAAGAGACGAAGACTTCCCAAAGAAGATCTGGATCTGAAGGTGGACGATCCGTCGTACACCGTCATGAAGCCCAGTCTGGAGGAAGTCGAAGAGCAGTTGTTTATCTCCTTCACCTCAAAGGTAACTTTTATAGAGTCTGGTTATTTGAAAGAATATCCAACATCCTTTATGTCAGAACTGTGAAGACAGGTGTCCACTGTTTTATGTATGATGTCTCTAGTGTCTCCTTGAGTGCAGCTTCAGTGAACATCAGGATGTATCTAAGGCTCCTTTCAGACCTTACATTTCAATCCATCCTCAAGATTTGTGGATGCTTCCCGCTCAACTCTTTGTATTCACTCCTGGTATTTACCTGTGTTCCCCTGAGCTCAGAGAAAACATCCAGAGACACGCCACACAGGAAACCTCCAAAAGTGTCCTCAGATCTGATCTCAGGATGTAATAAGGATGAGCCAAGGCAGACTCAGGACATTCATTAAGGCTGGCCACATGAGATCCGGTCCAGATTGAAATGTAGGGTTTGAAGGACGTCTTGAGATTGTATTTGATTGTCTTTGGACAATTCTATATGTCTATAAAGACACATGTTAAGGCCCCTGAACTCCCGGTATAGTCCATTAATTAGTTCATCGCAACATTATTCAAGTCCTTGTGTGGTGAATGTATTAGACCTCACACTCATAACTCACAAAGGCTCAAAATGGAATAACTGTAAAGAGTTCTCAATGATAATAAGTTTATGATGGAAAACTTTCAGGAGGCTCTGGAGCTGCACCTCGGGGATTCCTCTGAAAGTTCTGGGCCGGTTTTACAGCCCAGGCCTGTGTCTGAGGCCTCTCCAGAGAACACTACTGACACCGCGCAGAACGGTAAATACTCAAGGATTGTTCTTAAAGGATGAACAAAGCCATTCATATCCTTCCAACAGTCAGTTCAGCTCAGTCTCTGAAGCATGTCTTGAGTTTTATGGCTTTTAGTTTGAAAATACAAGTAAAAGAACACTACAGATGTAACTGCATTAAAGAAGTTGGCTCCAGTAAAGTAAGCATTTTCAGATTTATGTAAGCTTTGTTTTAGTATTTGTTTGGATTTGGGGCCTGTTCTTAACCATTTTAAGTCCTGTTATACATAACATTAGCTTCTTTGGTCAGATACACTTGCCTCAAACTTCTAGCTCTGAGGTTTATAAATAGTCTGGTTGTTTTCTGAGAAGCAGGGGTTGGACCGAGCTAACACGAAGCTAAAAACAAGTTGATATATTATTATTATATATTTATTATTATTATTTTTATAGTAATATTGAAACTACAGTTATTGGAACATGTCCGACTGAACCAAACAGTAGAAAGTGAAGAACACGCAGCTGCAGAGAGTCTGAGGGGTGTTTGTTCGGGTCACGTGGGTACGAGCGGCACACGGTGCAGATTTCATGGATGTGTGAAAAAGGTTTGGATAGGTGGATGTGAGAGAAAAGTTACACAGAGCTGCTTTAAAAAAGGGGTTGTGACTGAGAGACCCAGTCATTTACTAAAGTTAGGTACAGATTTACACACATTTACTTTTATTGTTAAAGATAGACAACTATCTGTACCATAACTTTTTATTATATTGCATTGGTTGTAAATGAAACGGTGACTGAACTGCAAAACTAAACACTGCAGTGTGTCACAGAGAACGGTAATACTTTTCTCTTTGTCAGTGTCAGAAGACGAGAAGAAAATTCCTTCGTTAGAACAGAATCTGAGGATGACGGAGGAGAGACGGGCCACCGACCCGGCTCTGAGCGAAGGTAGCGGCTAATGCTAATGGAAGTCTTTTAAAAATTAAACATTAGAATGGACTTCTGCACAAAAACCCTGTGTGTTACTGTCCTGTCAGTGGATCAGCATCTGAGGGTCCTTCTGCCCAAGAGACAGGGACTCAGCAGAAGACCCACCGCCACCAAACAAAGTCAGTCTACACTCGTTCTGTTGCACGTGTTTTACAGAGTGAGCTCCGGCTCCATCAGCCCACAGCCTCTGTCTCTGTTCGTTCAGTTTCAGACGGAGCTGGAACAGTCCAAAAGTTATAGTAACTTCTTTTTAAGACAGACCCAAGACTTTGTAAATTGATTTATTTGTCACATAAAGAGACGGTTATGTCCTCAGAGCATGAGCCTTCTACAGTTTTAAAGTCTCATAAACATTCTCATATTGCTAACCCTTTTGTTCAGCCACAGAATCGTTGAAGAGAATCGAGGAGAGAATCGTTGCCTTCGAACAGAATTTGTTGCGAGACATGAAGCTCATGAAGCACCGACAGGTCATTCACCCGGTTCTGCAGGAAGGTAGGAGCTAACGGCTAAAACACCATCGCTAACAGATGGAAACACTATAATGCTAACAGGAGCAACGCTAACAGAGATTTGCTCCACTTTTAGTCCAAACAATAACAGGACCAACGCTAGGACAACGCTAACAGACATTTAAGCTACAGTGCTAATGCTAAGGGGCTTGTGCTAACAACACAGAGACTTATAAATACATTATAGGTATATAAATATATCATTTGTGTTATTCAGCCACTTTATCTGTGAGTATCTGATTATTATCTACCGGACCATCATCTACAGTGTTTGTAACTTTTCTCTGAAGTGGGTCTGAAGATGAACCTTCTGGACCCGACCCTGGCCATAGACCTGCAGTATCTGGGGGTCCCTCTGCCGCTGCCGCCTCCAGGAGAAACCCAGGAGCCGAACGCCGCCGACAACAGTGAGCACGCTCTGATCCGGTTCTGTTTATCCTGAACACTCTGACCTTTGAGACAGCTGTACATCTCTGTATTCTTAAAACACCAAAATCATGGTTCCATCTGGTCTTGGTTCGTTGCAGGTGTCTCTGCTGCGTTCGTGTCCAGAACTGGAAAAACCACAGACGTAACTCAAATCAAAGGCTGGAGAGAAAAGTTCACCTCGACAGAGTCTTCACTGCCTCCAGAACGTAAGAGAATATTTTAGATGGATTTGAACTGGTTTTAGAGGGATTTAAACAGATTTTAGATGGATTTGAACAGGTTTTGATGGAGTTGAGCAGGTTTTAGTTGGATTTAAATTGGTTTCAGATGGATTTAAGCAGGTCTTAGAGGGATTTGAACAGGTTTCAGATGGATTTCACAGTTCTCTGTTCTCCTGCAGCTGCCCTGAGTTCCGAGCCCTCTCTGAAGAAGAACTTGTCGGCGTTCTGCAGCGACATGTTGGACGAGTATCTTGAGACCGAGGGGAAGTTCATCGACGAACGAGCCGCGTCCTTCTCGAACCCTGTCCCTGAAGCCGTCGCCTACGAGCTGCCGACTCAGAGCAGCAGCTACGTCCGGACCCTCCACAGCGTCCTCAAAACCCCCTCCACCGCCTCCGAACTCATCTCCGCCTTCGTCCCGCCGTCGAAGAGACCCAGACCTCCCCCAAACGCCAACCCGAGACCCGAACGCAATCAGAAGGGCCTCAGGAGGAAACTCGGCAAGAAAACAGGAGCTAATCCGACGTTTAGAATCTCTGCGGCAGAAAATACCACAATTTCTGACTCTTTAAATTGTCAAACCGACCTGAACCACGTTAAACCAGTCACAGAAATGGAATACGATCAGACAAATCCACTTTTAGAAGCAAGGAAACTCAAAAAATTCAAGAAAAAGCATTTGGAGTTCAAGACTTCAAATGTTGAGAGCCATCACACTCCTAATATAAAAATCAAAAGAAACTTGTCAAAATTAAGTGAAAAAGAACTTTTTTCCGAAACTGAAACAATACAAAAAATGCTCCTAAAAGCCAACCCTTTTGAGGAATTTGAGCCAGAATCAAAGAGAAACTTCAACAAAAAACAAAAGTCTTCATCATCATGTGAATATGATTTTACTGAACCTCTTTCTGAGTCGCCAAAAATCAAGAAGAAAAGTGTAGATTTAAATCACAAAGAGGTCTTTTCAGAAGCAAAACAAAAAGAGGGACATTCAGCAGAATTTGATTACGACTTTACAGAACCAATCTCAGATCTGAATCGTATAGAATTTGATAAAAATGAGAAACTTTCCGTTAGTTCAAAACAAAAAAGCAACCATTTAACTTTCAAACCCAGTGTTGGATTCACGTACGACCACACCGAGCCTCTTTCTGAGTCGCCAAAACTTACAAAAACTATTGAATTCGGCCCAAAACGTGGCTTAAAATTAGGCCGTTTGAGGAAAAGGGGGAGGCGTAGTTCTGGGAGCGTGGAGCTGGATCACATGGCGCCGCTGGAGTCGGACTCAGAACTGGGACCTAACGAGGACCAGAGCGAGTCCAGGTCGACGAATCCAAACGATCCGAGCGTGAACAGTCAAGGCCGGCCTTTAGTGACGCGAACGCTGCTGAAGCAAAGAGACCTGGAGGAGAGCGTCCAGTGGGAAGGAAAACCTCGGACCTGGATCACGACCGAACGAGCCACCGTCGCTTTATCATCACTCTTCACTTTAAAGGTGAGAAAAAACAGGTTTCAGTTGGATTTAAACAGGTTTTAGTTGGATTTGAACAGGTTTTAGTTGGATTTAAACAGGTTTTAGTTGGATTTAAACAGGTTTTAGTTGAAATTGGAAAGGTTTTAGTGGGATTTAAACAGGTTTTAGTTGGATTTAAACAGGTTTTAGTTGGATTTAAACAGGTTTTAGTTGAAATTGAAAAGGTTTTAGTTGGATTTAAACAGGTTTTAGTTGGATTTAAACAGGTTTTAGTTGGATTTAAACAGGTTTTAGTTGGATTTGAACAGGTTTTAGTTGGATTTAAACAGGTTTTAGTTGGATTTAAACAGGTTTTAGTTGGATTTAAACAGGTTTTAGTTGAAATTGAAAAGGTTTTAGTTGAAATTGAAAAGGTTTTAGTGGGATTTAAACAGGTTTTAGTTGGATTTGAACAGGTTTTAGTTGAAATTGAAGAGGTTTTAGTGGGATTTAAACAGGTTTTAGTTGGATTTGAGCAGGTTTTAGTTGGATTCCATCTGATCTTACATGTAACTGACCCTCTCTCAGATTGTTGTTAGAAGTTTTAGATCTGGTTTTGACTCCTCTCTCCTCCTGGTCTCTGTTCCGTCCCGGTCCGTCCCTCGTCCGTCCCTCAGGGCTTCGTGGCTGAAGACCCCCGGCGTCCCGTGGAGCTGTCCCGCCGGCCGGTGCCCCGCTGCCTGAATGACTTCTGTCGTCTGGGCTGTATGTGCTCCAGTCTGACCCAGGGTCGCCGGAGCTCGCACTGCTCCAGAGCCGGCTGCATGTTCGGCTGTTCCTGCCTCAAACAGAAGGTGGTGCTGCTGCGCAACCTGGACGCCTCCGACTCCAGCCCCACGCCGCGCCACGGAGCCAAGAAGAAGAGGAGGAGGAGGAGGATGAAGATGGCCTACGGTGAGTCACACAAACAGGCTCCAGTCTCTGAAGGTGTTTTAAAGTCAGAAGTCACCAGATTTGTGGCTCAAGTCTGACTCGAGGCCACAGCTCTGTTAAAGACACAGATTTCTCCTGTGCCCCCCTCCCCAGTTCTGAAGGAGGCGGACAGCGTCTCTCAACCTGCAGAATCCATCAGGACTCTGTGGGACAAGACCAACCAGGACTCAGATCCAGAGCCAGTCTTCACTCCCAGACCTGCACCAGTCCTCAAACCCATCGTAAGAACACACTTCAACTGAGTGACAGGGATTTAGGCATGTCTTAGTCGGAACTGAACAGGTTTTAGTCAGATTTCTTTCTTGTTCTCAGGAGGTGTGTGAAGGACACTCTTGTGCGAGGATCAGAGGCTTCACTGGAAACAGACAGAAAAACCAGGTCAGACTCAGAGACAGACGAACAGTTGTTAAATCAATGTCTGATACTAACCTGACTTTATCAAACCTGTTTTTCTGCAGAAGGTGCTGCAGAAACCCTCTGCTCCCACAGGTGAGGCTTTTCTTCTTGTTGTGAAAATGGTTTGAACCCAAATAGTTTATTGTAAAATCAATCATTTGTTTAAAAACAGTCTTTATGATCCATCTAGTGTTTATTTTAAGGGATTGTAATAGATGAGAAGCTCTATTCAGGAACAGAAAACCTTGGACAATCACATGCTCCAAAAAGGAGCGCTCACAGCTAACACTAAACTTCAGTTTGGTCAAATGGATTAGTATTTTGGAGGAAAAATTTGTCTGGTTTTATTTTTTAATAAAAGAGTAGCAGGAGAGGTCCCTAGGCTGATTTTGGAGGAGAGTGGAGTCTGAGACAGGGACAAAAAAAAGAACATCAGGGACTGGAGCTTTAAATGAATCCAAAACAGATATTTGTCAGATTCTTCCAGCTCTAATGTAAAGTTTCCACAGAAGTGTCGACTCAGGGGAAGCTGTCGAAGCGCCTCGTGCTTCTGGCCAACTGCAGCTGGCAGAGCGAGGGCGACAGGATCAACGTCCTGAGGGTTCTCTGTGAGGCTCTGACTCTGGGGGCTCTGGAGCGGCCATTTTGGATCGGACCCTACCTGGTTTCACCGCTCAGCCAGACTCTGGGGGAGCGGGACGGGAAACCCTGCGAAGAGGTCAAAGTTCACATCTCCACTCCAGGAACGAGGAGAAAGGAGAGGAGACAGGAGAGGAGGGAGGAGGCAGAGCAACGAGAGGAGAAACAGGTGAGTGAGAAGAACTCAGCTGTAAATGTCAGTTTATCTTTATCACATACAGTTTTATCAAAAAATGTAGATAAATCCACCGCTCGTAGATCTGTGCTTTTTCACCAGGACAGAACAGAAGTACTATTTATTGGTTCCAAAGCTCAGAGAGACATTGGCATTGAAAGTGTTTTAAGATTAAATCAAAGAGCGGTGGATACAAGACAGAGAGAGATGCTGAAGGATTAACAAGACTCTGTCGTTTAAGTTTCTCTCTTTGCCTCAAAAATGTAACATGATATAGTTCAAGACAAAGCCTGAGTTTAATGACACTCTCCCAGGTTTACAGTTGTATTGAACATTCCTTTTGTTTTCCATCTCTGTTTTGAGCCTTACCATCTCGTTACCTCCATCTTTGTGGTTTGTGTTTTTCCTGCAGCAGAAGCTTCAGGAGGAGCTGGAGGACTGGCAGAAAGAAGTGGACGAAGACGAGGACGAACCTGCTCAGGCTCAGGTACACACCAGGACACTCTGAGGACACTCCCTCAGGATGTGTGCTAAACAAACGTGTATGTGTGTGTATGTGTTCAGTCTGAGGTGAAAGGGGCGGAGCTTCAGATGGAAGGGGCGGGGCTTCGTGATGAATGGGCGGAACTTCAGGAGGAAGAGGAGCTGACAGACGATGAAGAGTTCACAGATGAGAGTTTAGCTCTGCCTTTTCTCTCAGGCCTCAGTCCCGCAGGGTTTATGTCTGTGGACACGAGAAGACCGGGACGAGACCACTCAGTTCAGGTAAAGACCTGAGAACCTGGACTAAACCTGAGAGAACCTGGACTAAACCTGGACTAAACCTGAGAGAACCTGGACTAAACCTGAGAGACCCTGGACTAAACCTGAGAGAACCTGGACTAAACCTGAGAGACCTTGGACTAAACCTGCAAGAACCTGGACTAAACCTGAGAGACTCTGGACTAAACCTGCAAGAACCTGGACTAAACCTGAGAGACTCTGGACTAAACCTGAGAGAATCTGGACTAAACCTGAGAGACCTTGGACTAAACCTGAGAGAACCTGGACTAAACCTGAGAGACTCTGGACTAAACCTGAGAGAATCTGGACTAAACCTGAGAGACCCTGGACTAAACCTGAGAGACTCTGGACTAAACCTGAGAGACCCTGGACTAAACCTGAGAGAACCTGGACTAAACCTGAGAGAATCTGGACTAAACCTGAGAGAACCTGGACTAAACCTGGACTAAACCTGAGAGACTCTGGACTAAACCTGAGAGACCCTGGACTAAACCTGAGAGAACCTGGACTAAACCTGAGAGAATCTGGACTAAACCTGAGAGACCCTGGACTAAACCTGAGAGACCCTGGACTAAACCTGAGAGACCCTGGACTAAACCTGGACTAAACCTGAGAGAACCTGGACTAAACCTGAGAGACCCTGGACTAAACCTGAGAGAACCTGGACTAAACCTGAGAGACCTTGGACTAAACCTGGACTAAACCTGAGAGAACCTGGACTAAACCTGAGAGACCCTGGACTAAACCTGAGAGAACCTGGACTAAACCTGAGAGACCCTGGACTAAACCTGAGAGAACCTGGACTAAACCTGAGAGACCTTGGACTAAACCTGCAAGAACCTGGACTAAACCTGAGAGACTCTGGACTAAACCTGCAAGAACCTGGACTAAACCTGAGAGACTCTGGACTAAACCTGAGAGAATCTGGACTAAACCTGAGAGACCCTGGACTAAACCTGAGAGACCCTGGACTAAACCTGCAAGAACCTGGACTAAACCTGAGAGAACCTGGACTAAACCCGAGAGAACCTGGACTAAACCTAAGAAAACCTTTTCAAATCCAACTAAAACCTGTTCAAATCCCTCTGAACCCATGTTTCAGGTGAATGGGAAGCTGTATCCGATGGCGAAGGTGCAGTTGGGTCAAATGGGAGCTCTTCATCCTGCGAACCGATTGGCTGCGTATCTGACGGGTCGAGTGGGTGGAGTCATTCGGGTTCAGGACCGAGCCTCACCTCTGACCTCTGCTTCACCTCTGACCTCTGCTTCACCTGGACTCTCAAACCCCGCCTCCTCCACAAACACCAACAGTACAAGTTCTTCGGCAAGTGTTGGAGCCAGTTTCATCACAGGCTCAACTGGCCCTGGTCCTGATCCTGGTCCTGGTCCTGGTCCTGGTCCTGGTCCTGGTCCTGGTCCTGGTCCTGGTCCTGGTTCTGATCCTGATCCTGGTCCTGGTCCTGGTTCTGATCCTGATCCTGGTCCTGGTTCTGAGCCTGGTTCTGGTTCTGACCTTGGTTCTGGTTCTGACCCTGGTCCTGGTTCTGAGCCTGGTTCTGGTCCTGGTTCTGACCCTGGTCCTGGTCCTGGTTCTGAGCCTGGTTCTGGTTCTGACCCTGGTCCTGGTCCTGGTTCTGAGCCTGGTTCTGGTTCTGACCCTGGTTCTGGTCCTGGTCCTGGTTCTGCTCCACCTTCAGGTAAAACTACTCTCTTACAGACCTTGCAGCTCACAGTGTTAAAACCTAAAAAAAAAAAAAAACTGTTGAAATCCAACTAAAACCTGTTCCGTGCGTGTCCCAGGACCCTGAGCACAGGGTTCTCTCATTTTCTCAAGAGCTCTTATTAATATTTGTCTTTCTGTCTCAGGTTTCCAGGTCACGGTCCGTCCTCCTCCAAATCCACCCCAAGTCCTGATGATCCAGGTCCCAGGTCCGAACCCAGTCCACCTCCTGCCCCCTGTTCCCCGGCTCCAAACCCTGGTCCTGCCCCGGGGCCCCGCTGCCCCGTCACTCCAGACCGCCCCAGTCCGGCCCCAGACCGCCCCAGTCCGGCCCCAGACCGCCCCAGTCCGGCCCCAGACTGCCCAGAGTCCGTCCAAGCTGACTCTGCGTCCGGTCACTCTGCCTCAGGCCTCGTCCGGACTCCATTTGTTCCGAAAACCAGACGGAAAACTTGTCCAGCTGATCCCGCTCCCAGTGAAACCCATAAACAACAGCAATGTGTTACTTTATAAAGAACAGACACCATCAGGTGAGTCTGACTAAAACCTGTTCTAATCCAACTGAAACCTGATCAAATCCAACTAAAACCTGATCAAATCCAACTAAAACCTGTTCAAATCCAACTAAAACCGGTTCAAATCCATCTAACACCTGTTTTCCTTCTGTTCCCAGTTCCTCAGTCGGTCGTCTCGAACCAATCAGCTTCTTTTAAATCGTCTGTGTCTTTAAGCTCCGCCTCCTCTGGTTTGTCAGGATTCCAGTCTTTCAACGTTTCGTCTGGATCGAGTTTGCAGACTCCAAAAACAGGAGCCTTGTCTTTTAAAATCATTCCTGGGAAAAGCAAAATGGAAAAAGTGCTCATCAAAATTCCAGAAAAGTTTTCAAAACCTGGAATTTCTGCAACAAAAGCAATGTCTTTCGCGTCCACTTCACCTAAATCTGTCGTAAATTCAACAAAATCAACCGTTAATGCAGTAAACATCACAAAAGAAGTGAAAACGGCTGAAGACGAGCCCAAAGTGGAGCTTGCCATGGATCTGAACGACCTGGACCTGATTTGTGTGGACGGAGCCGAGACGACGCAGAGTAAACAGAGGAAGAGTGAAGTTGTGGTGGTGGATTCATCGAGCGGAGAAACAGAAAACTCATCGGACTACAGCAGCGGCAACGAGAACGAGAAGATCAAACAGGAAGTAAGTGAATGACAGGTTTATCAGAAAAACAGAAATAAAAACCTGAACATGGTCACAAAATGGAAAATCAAGAAACGCAAAAACAGTGTGAATACAGAAAGAAACAGGAAGTGGCCTTAAAGTTAAACTTGTCAGTTTTCTTATTTTTCTGTAGTTTTTTGTTTGTTTGTTTTTTTAATTAAGTTTTTAGGTAGTTTTGTTTTATAAAAGACATAGTTTTTTACATTATACATTATTTATTTAATTCAGTATAATTCTAAAATTGAATAAAATAAACAGAGCTGTGTTTAATTGTAGATCCATAACCTCCTGGAGCAGCGGCGCCGATGGAACCTCTCCAAACTCTTCCACGTTCTGAGAAAAGAACTGGGCCTGAGCCCCGACCGGACGTCCAAGATCAGCATCCTCCAAAAGGTCAGAGGTCAGACCTGGTCTAGACCTTGTTTAGTCCAGCTTTAATTCTGTGTTAGTGAAACAGGTTAAGTTCAGTTTAGACCTAATTTAGTCCTGGTTTAGTTAGAGTTAAACCTGGTTTAGTCCTGGTTTAGTCTTGGTTTAGTCCTGGGTTTGTTTGTGTTGTAGTCCTTATTCCTGCTCTGTCCCTGGTTTTGAGTCCGGTCTCTGTGGTCTTGGTGGTTCCAGGCCACAGCTGAGATCCAGGAGCTGAAGTCCTCCGAGAAGATGCTAAGATCCAGAAAGTCCAAACTGAAGACCACCAGGAACCTGCTGATGAAGCGACTGGCCTCAGGCTCAGGTCTGGACCTCGACTGTTTCAGAAAAGTCTCCATAACTCATTCAAATTTATTTCAGATGAATAGTTAGGAAGTTATTTTAATTATATCATGTTTTTTTATTTGTAACTCACATTAGCTGAACATAACTTTTAAAAGGTGACGTATACTTTTAGGTTTTGTGCTTTTGTTTTAACTGCGCCCCCTGCTGGACACAAGTGAAGTCAGTTTATGGAAGATCTAAATTAAAGCAGACATTTCTGTGTGTTTTTCAGATGAAAGTCAGAGTTTGTTGAAGGAAAGACGCAGGAGAAAAGACTCACTGACGAATCGAGGAGACCAGCTCCTGGAGGTCATCGATTTACTTAGCGACTCGGATCAGGTCCCGGTCCGTGAGGTCACAGCGTCTCCAGCCAATCAGGTGAGAGCGTCAGATTCTGGCTCCTCTGTTACCGGGCGGATTAGGACCTGCTCTCATTAAACCTGTTCTGATTGGTCATCGACAGGTTGAAGAACTGAGCGACGCCGAGAAGATCCAACAGCTTCTGAAGAAGATCATTAAAGACCTGGACTCAGGGTAAGACCAGGACCAGTTATAGTCCGAGTCCAAGTCTGTGTCTGAGAAGTCGGGTCAAAATGTGGCCAGGGATTGGTCTTGAGTCTGAGTCCAGGACTTGAGTCCAGGACTTGAGTCCAGGACCTGAGTCCATTTCTGGTTCACATTAACACTTTGTTCCTTTATTAAACTGAAAAGTGGTCAACACGACTGAGAACGACCAGGATGAATGTCATGTTTGTCATGTTTATTATGTTTGTTATGTTTATTATGTTTGTTATGTTTAGGGCTGGAGTTGTTCCTGATGAAGAGGAGAAGGCCTTCGTTGCTCTGGGTTCAGTTCTGGACGTGACAGCGACAGAGAAACTGCTGCTGCTCGAGCAGGTAACACTCACATCACTGTTTTCACTCAGACCCGTGCTCACTTTTGGAATGAATTAAATAATGTGCAGTTGGTTTCGAATGCTTTTGAATCTTTTCAGTAAAAACTTGTACATGTTTAAGTAAAAGTATCTTGAGACATCCTTAATATATTTTCAATAATTTGTAGACACTTTGTTTTCTTCATCTGTGGAACAACAATCACATCATCAGAGATAAAATATGGCTGAACATTCTACCAAACAATAATATATTTTGTAATTATGATACAGAGAGAACCAGAGGCTCTGGAGGAATCTGTGCTGTGTTCAGTGTTGCTTCATCTTTTCTCTGTGACTCAGGCTTGTGCAGAACTGTCCTCACTTCAGACCCAGTCGCTCAGGCTCCAGACCGAGAGCCTCCGACTGAGACGAGACCGAGCCCTGCTCCAGAGAGAGGTCTCCGAGAAATCAGGTAAAACCAGGACTAACCCGGGACTGAACCGGGTCTGAACCTGGACTGAACCGGGTCTGAACCGGGACTGAACCGGGTCTGAACCGGGTATGAACCGGGACTCAACCGGGACTGAACCAAGATTGAACCAGGACCAAAGCAGGTCTTAATGAGGACTAAATGAGTTCTAAATATGTCTCTGTTTCAGGTGAAAGTGACCTGCTCAGATCAACCAATCGCACATCATCTCCCTCCAAAGCCCCGCCCCCTCAGACCGCGACACCATTTCCCTCCAAAGCTCCACCCCCTAAGACCGTGACATCATCTCCCGCCAAAGCCCCGCCCCCTAAGACCATAACATCATCTCCCTCCAAAGCCCCGCCCCCTAAGACCGTGACATCATCTCCCGAAAGCCCCCCCCCTAAGACCGTGACATCATCTCCCGCCAAAGCCCCGCCCCCTAAGACCGTGACATCATCTCCCTCCAAAGCCCCGCCCCCTAAGACCGTGACATCATCTCCCTCCAAAGCTCCACCCCCTCAGACCGTGACATCATCTCCCTCCAAAGCTCCACCCCCTCAGACCGTGACATCATCTCCCTCCAAAGCCCCACCCCCGTCTCCCATTAAAGTCTTCATTTCCCAGAATGCTCCGCTGCGACAGAGAACGGTCCCTAACATCCTATCACGGAGCAGGACCAGCACAGGCTCCGCCCACAGCCAGACGGAAGGTGAGACTCCAGCCAATCAGAGTCTGTCTCCAGGTGAACTTCCTGTTGAATGTGTTGGTTTTATTTCAGCGGCTGCTTCACTTCAGACGGTGATTCCTGCCGGATTCATGATGGGATCTGCTGCGTTACCGGGGCAACTCTTAACGGGGCAGGCGTTACCGCGGCAACAGGTCCTGGCCCTGAGCTCGATGCTGCAGACTGTGAGTCCAGGTAAGAACCCGACACCATCCCACTGCAGTGTCTCACTTCACATTTAGCTGTTTTTCTGATGTTCTGATTCTGTTGTACTTTCATGTTTTTCTCTCTCAGCCGTGAGAACCGTGGCCCTGAACCTCCCCACTCTGACCTCTGTGCCCCGCCCCTCGACAGGTGAGCTGTTTACCTGCAGCGCACCGTTAAACATCACTAGCCTCTCAGGTGAAGCGTGTCACTGTAACTCTGCTAACGGCGCTCTGCTAACTCTCTCTGCTACTCTATGTTGACGACTCTGTGCTAACGACTCTATGCTAAAAACGATCTGCTAATGACACTCTGCTAACGACTCTGTGCTAACGGCGCTCTGCTAACACTCATCTCTCTCAGATCTGCTTCAGTCTCGACTCAAAAACAACAACAATGTGAAACTGAATTCTGTATCTTGTGACTTCTTTAAGTAACTTGAGATTTGTCACATATCATAAAATATAATAAAGTCACACTAAAAGTTAATCTCCAATTAATTCACAGCTAACGTTTAATTTATTGTTTTAAAGTTCAGTTTCTGACAGTCCAGTCTCTCTTTTTGTTTTTCAGCTGGAAACTTAAACCTGCTGCAGCTAGTTTCTCCTCCACAACTACAGCTCCCATCAGCCCCTGCTTCAACCCGCCCCTCCTCCCACTGACGCCACAGTCCCGCCCACTCAGTCCCAGACCCCTCCCACTGCACCACTTGTCCAATCAGGGCCTTCAAATCCAGACCCCAGCTCTGAAAACCAGACTCTGGCCACGCTGCTGAACGAGATCGCCTTTTTAAACCAGAGCCAAGACCGGGACGAGAGCCAAGACCAGGACCGGGACCAGGACCAGACCCAAAACTCTGCTGTGGTCTCTTTGGCAGAAAACTCTCTGAAAATGGCCGAAAACAAAGATTGGGCTCTTGAAGAAGCCACATATTTAACTGAGAGCGAATTGTCCAATCAGAGCCGGAGCTCAGTCCTGACCCCGCCTCCTCTGGTCAAAGTGGGCGGGGCTTCTCTGAGGCGTCCGGGCGGCGACGGTGAGCAAAGAGTCGTCCGATCAGAGCTCAGGGGGCGGCCTGAGACCGATGCCGAAGCTGCTGAAGGGAGCCCCGCCCACCACGTGATGTCACTGCGGAAACTGATTCTGATTGGTTGACAGTCGTTTAAAACAAAAACACTATGAGATTAAAGGGTCACAGTTCTATAGCGCCACCTTCAGCCCAGTCAGAGTTTGTCCTGAGTGTGGTTTAAAGGATTTATGATCGAGAGATTTGTTTAAGTTTTAAATCATCCAAAAATTAACTTGATTAAAATTAAGTGTGCATTAGATTAGAACAAAAATATACAACAAAATTCAGGTGCAGATATCACAAGTATTTAATCTGATATGTTTTCACAGTTTTCCAGGGGCCACTGCTCCTGAACCAATCAGACGCTTCAAAACCAGATGAACTGAAGGTGGCGCTAGAGCGACCTGTGGCTCTGGCGACGATTAGTTACGCACTTTTTACATTAAAATGTCACCTCAGAAATGATCTGTTTATCATAAAAATATATTGTGCCTGAGTTTTTACATGAACTGGATCCAACCAAGTCTTTATGTGTGACAAGACCTGGTTTAGACCTGGTTTAGTCCTGTTTTAGTCCTGTTTTCAGAGAACCATGTCTAAACTTTGTCATGTAATAAAGTGATAAGAAGATGGTATTTAGTTATATCAGACCCTAATAAAAACAGAGGAATGTTTGAATAAAGGAAGTGTTTATAGATGTTTCAAAATAAAAGTCTATTGTTTGCCTGAAAAGGTCGCATTTGTTTCGGGGGTTTTTGTTAACAGTCGACTGTTGCTGCTCCTCTTTGTTTTTTTAAGGACTTTCACAATTTTTGTACAACTTTGTAAACAATGTGTGACGAAACATAATAAAGGTTCATAATGTTATGGGTCTTCATTTATTTTGACTTTATGGGCAGCAGTAAATGCTGTCAGGTGTGTCCAGTTTTCAGGTTGTTGGGAAGTTTATGTTCCACATTTGCTATTTACTATTTTTGACACCTTTAATAATAAATAAAATAATAATAATTTTATAAAACTGTTTTTATGAAACAAGAAATTGTATTTTAAACTGAATTTAACACTAAATCCTGTCTTAAATAAAAGAAGATATTTAATAATCTTTCAAGCTTTTATTTAGATTACAGGTGTTTCTCAAAGTCGAAGACGTCATCACCTGCTGCCGAAGGTGTGTTCCAGTGTTCACCGCCTACCGAGGCATGTGTCCTCCGTAGGGCCTGAACACCAAGGATACATCTGTGGTTCCTTCGGTGCCTTCGCCGGCCGAAGATTGCCCATAATGCACCGCGCCGCTTATTTAAAAAAATAGCAGGGCAAAGAAGCGGCGCTTTCTAACACAGATTTTAAGTTTAGAACTAAGTATAACTTTGATATTTATAATCGAATTTTTTTGTATTTAAATAGTGCCTTCACCCTGTTGTGTAAAAAGCAGTTTTGAGCTATTTTTAGCGCGGTCATTTATCGCTGCTAGTAGCTTCGGTAGCTAGCAGGTGCCGCCCCCCTCTGTACAGTGAAAAGTTACATTACGAGTGTTTAATAAGCTTTTTAAAAAGCCTGTTTTCATTTTATTTGATCTCGTTCATTTCATTCGAGAATCAAAACCTATAAAAAGGAATACTTTCATTTTGTAGTTTTGCAGGGACGAAGGAATTAGAGACGTTCATCGACTCATGGATCCACCAAGGACCGCTTTACCAGCAGCTGGGCATATATTTTCATTTGTATTTGTTGAAATAAATCTAATAAAATTACCTCTTAATATCTGGCTTTTAGTCTGTTTGTATTTTGCTCATAAAACTAATAAAGTAGTTGTGTGATGTGCACAGAATAGTTGCACGCAAAATTCAGTAATTTGATAATTTAATGCAAATTCACATATAAAATATACTCAAATGAGGTATACAAACATGAAACATATAAAACACAACGTTGAATGTCCCTCTGTTCTGATGTCTTCCCCATGAAAGAAATGCTGCAGGACAGTTACAAATCAAGTAATAGGAGATCTGAGCAACAGAGAAAGAAGTAGGGTTTATTGTTCATTGATCTGATATATTCTCTAAAATAAACACTCTTACTGTAAAACAAACGATACTTAAAGTAAATGGTAAATGAAATCATACATGAGAAGAGAGATCTGTTTCAGAGGACTGCATTACCATTGATCATTAAACTATTATTATGGTTATTATTAATAATAAGTATTGTAGCTGTCCCAGCAGGTAGAGTCGGTGGTCTTAGTCTGGTAGAGCCTGGTATTATGAGTTCTGCAGCTGACAGGCGCTAGCTTGTGAGGCTAATTAGCTTTATTAACAGCACATTTACGTACCTTCCCAGGCGCTACAACCTCCGACGGTAACGAGCCACAAGGTGCCTCTGCTCCTTCTCCCGTTCCACCTTTATTTTCATAAAATGTCAAATAAAAAGCAATTTTTCTATCTTGGGCTTTCCACTGTAGACTTCCTCCCGCGGGTGTGAATGTAAACAGGTGTACGCAGAAGGCGGGACTTCTCGATGACGCGCTCGTGCACTTGGAAGCCTGTTCCATTTGGGGTTAATCTGAACCAAGGAAGGACACTGGTTAGTGATCTCTTGATTCTGAACAGTTTTAATATTTACAGTTTCAAATGGCCATTTCTTTCTTTTTTTTTTAAACTTTTTCAAGAATGAAAAACCATTAGATTTTACTGTTGTAAAAAAAAAAAAAAAAATACACAAAGTGAATTTGATTACATTTTTCAAAAAAATAAAAACACATTCATAAATATGTGTTAAAGTATTAACTTTGTCAAAAAAAAATAAAAAAAATAATTGAAAGTATGTTTTCATCTTTAATCTTAAGTTGGAGGGAAAAGAAAATGTTACTTTATAAATTGAACATTTATTACAGAAAATACACAAAGAAAAAACAGACAATATTTTTATTAAATATGATCCAATATGACTTTAATTTACTCTGATACATTCTTCCAGCATCTTTCATCACAATAAGTTAAAAACATTATCCTCTCTGTGCAGCGATTACGTCATGTGACTTCAGTCTGAGATGATACAAAAAGAACAATGAAATATTTAAGACTTTTTAATAAAGTGAGTGAAACTGTGTCTCGACTGAAAACTTTCTGTTGTTCTTTTAGAAAACTGCACATAAAACATTAAAAAATGAGTTAATGTCAGAATAAAACTGAGCTTATGTCATTTTGATAAAAAACTGGCCTCAAACAAAAGCAGTTTTCAGTTTTAAACCCAGCTCTTCACAAAAACAGAGGCTTCAGGGGAAACTGCTGTTTTCATAGAAATGCACTTTAAATCTATAAAAAAAACTAGAAGTATTTGTTCTAAGTTTTAAAAAGAGAAGCACCGTTTGTTAGATTCCTGTCGACTTGTTACATGTTCTGTCAGAAACAAGGAAATAAAAGTTCTGTTTTTAATTTGTTTTAAAAATAAATGTGAGTTGTTTTGATCGAGACGAAGAAAAAAGAATCTGCAGAATCCTTTTTACCTGTTTTTATCAGTTAATCTGCTTTCTCTGAAAATAAATTACAGCACTAACAAAATATTATTCATTCATCTGTTATTTTTGAAGAAACCAAAATGAAAAGAATAAAAACATGTTTAAATGTTGATGTTTTTTTGTTAAATGTAATTGTTGTAGTTTAGATTTGTTTCTCAGATATGAATGTGTTTTAATATAAGAGCAGAACTGACTTTAAAAAACATGTAACAATAATGGTTTTTAGTTGTGTCAAGTCCAGGACCGGGACCAGGGCCAGGGCCAGGACCGGGACCAGTGTATGATCCACTAGAACGGATCCCTACAAACTGTTCTGATGACTGGATTTCTTTATTTCCTTGTTTCTGATCAGTGAAATTATTTCTTATATTTAAACAAAAATCCATTGGACGAAGGGCTTCAGGAGCTGCTCAGTCCGACTCAGGACTCTCAGGACCCTCAGGACTCTCAGGACTCTCAGGACTCTCAGGACTCTCAGGACTCTCAGAACCCTCAGGACCCTCAGGACTCTCAGGACTCTCAGGACTCTCAGGACTCTCAGGACTCTCAGAACCCTCAGGACCCTCAGGACTCTCAGGACTCTCAGGACTCTCAGAACTCTCAGGACTCTCAGGACTCTCAGAACCCTCAGGACCCTCAGGACTCTCAGGACTCTCAGGACTCTCAGGACTCTCAGGACTCTCAGAACCCTCAGGACCCTCAGGACTCTCAGGACTCTCAGGACTCTCAGAACCCTCAGGACCCTCAGGACTCTCAGGACTCTCAGAACCCTCAGGACTCTCAGAACCCTCAGGACTCTCAGGACTCTCAGGACTCTCAGAACCCTCAGGACCCTCAGGACTCTCAGGACTCTCAGGACCCTCAGGACTCTCAGAACCCTCAGGACTCTCAGAACCCTCAGGACTCTCAGAACCCTCAGGACTCTCAGGACTCTCAGAACCCTCAGGACTCTCAGGACTCTCAGAACCCTCAGGACCCTCAGGACTCTCAGGACTCTCAGAACCCTCAGGACTCTCAGAACCCTCAGGACTCTCAGGACTCTCAGAACCCTCAGGACTCTCAGAACCTCAGAACCCTCAGAACTCTCAGAACCCTCAGAACCCTCAGAGGGTCTGATCCGAGGACGTGGCTGTGGAAACATCAGTTCATAAAGGTCTGGGGACAGTGTGGACGCAGCTCTCAGTTCAGTTCAGTTCAGACTCAGCTGAGTCTCAGACGTTGATGACGGCGTCGTCCTCTTCGTCTCGGTCCGTCCTCTCGTCCTCGACACACGGCCCCATGATGTACCTGAACAGGACACACGTTAACTTCAGCTTTTAGCACAAACTCAGTTGGATCTGAGTCAGATTTTCACATTTTACATTGTTCTTAGGTTTGTTTTTATTGTAGATTTATGTGTGACCCGTTTTTAGATGGTTTTATTTTCAGTCTTATTTTACCTGTTCAAATCCAACTAAAACCTGTTCAAGTCCAACTAAAACCTGTTCAAGTCCAACTAAAACTTGTTCAAGTCCAACTAAAACTTGTTCAAGTCCAACTAAAACTTGTTCAAATCCATCTCAAACCTGTTCAAATCCATTTAAAACTTGTTCAAATCCAACTAAAACTTGTTCAAATCCAACTAAAACTTGTTCAAATCCAACTAAAACTTGTTAAAATCCAATTAAAACCTGTTCAAATCCTTTGAGTTCCGGTCTAAACCTGGTCTTAGTCGGACCTGTAGTCCCCGCCGATGGCCAGAGCGGCTCCAGATCCCACTGAGATCCAGTCCTGGTGCTGCTGCTGTTGCCAGGCAACAGGTGAGTCAGGCCCCGCCCCTCGCTCATTAGGCCCCGCCCCCTCATCCTGCAGGTTCACGTAGAGCAGCGGCAGAGGTTTTTGAGACGAGACCGAGTCCAGACTCAACCACAGAGTCTGCAGCTGAGACACCAGCTCCGAGAAACTGGGCCTGCACTTGGGAACCGGGCTCCAGCAGCTGTGCATCAGCTCGTAACTGAGGAACAAAGACACGAACGTCAGCTCGTAACTGAGGAACAAAGACACGAACGTCAGCTCGTAACTGAGGAACAAAGACACGAACGTCAGCTCGTAACTGAGGAACAAAGACACGAACGTCAGCTCGTAACTGAGGAACAAAGACACGAACGTCAGCTCGTAACTGAGGAACAAAGACACGGAACATCAGCTCGTAACTGAGGAACAAAGACACGGAACGTCAGCTCGTAACTGACGAACAAAGACACAGAACGTCAGCTCGTAACTGAGGAACAAAGACACGGAACGCAGCTCGTAACTGAGGAACAAAGACACGAACGTCAGCTCGTAACTGAGGAACAAAGACACGGAACATCACAAGAGGAACAAAGACACGAACGCAGCTCGTAACTGAGGAACAAAACACAATACTAAAGGAAAAAAAAAAAAAAAAAAAAAAAAAAAAACGGATATAAAAAAAAAAAAAAAAAAAAAAAAAAAAAAAAAAAAATACTTAATAAAAAAAAAATATTAATAAAATAAATATAAAGACACGGAACGTCAGCTCGTAACTGAGGAACAAATAAATATAAAGACACGGAACGTCAGCTCGTAACTGAGGAAAAAAAATTAAGACACGGAACGTCAGCTCGTAACTGAGGAACAAATAAATATAAAGACACGGAACGTCAGCTTAATTAGGAACAAGAAAACGTTAAAAAAAAAAAGTGATGAGGAACAAATAAATATAAAGACACGGAACGTCAGCTCGTAACTGAGGAACAAGTAGTTCTGGTCCGGGGTTATTCGGAGCGGGTTCTGTGTCGGTTCTCACATGTCGGGCCGACAGTCCGAGGGTCTCTTCAGTCGTTCTCCTTTGATCAGGTACTCGTAGATCTCAGAGTTCTCCACTCCTGGGTACGGGGTCTGTCCTCGGGTCATGATCTCCCACATGGTCACGCCGAACGCCCACTGCTCACACGCATGCAGAAACACACATGTATAAAAACACACGCAAAACACACATGTATAAAAACACACGCAAAACACACATGTATAAAAACACACGCAAAACACACATGTATAAAAAACACACGCAAAACACACATGTATAAAAAACACACGCAAAACACACATGTATAAAAACACACGCAAAACACATGTATAAAAACACACGCAAAACACATGTATAAAAACACACGCATGCAGAAACACACATGTATAAAAACACACGCATGCAAAACACACATGTATAAACACACATATACAGTACAGTGTAGTTCTGCTATGACTCTATTATGGTTCTGTATGGTTCTATTATAGTTTTATTTTGGTTCTGTGTAGTTCTATTATGGTTCTAATATAGTTCTCTATGGTTCTGTTCTGGTTCTGTGTGGTTCTGTCTTGGTTCTGTGTGGTTCTATTATGGTTCTGTGTGGTACTGTCTTGGTTCTGTGTGGTTCTATTATGGTTCTGTATGATTCTATTATGGTTCTGTTCTGGTTCTGTATGGTTCTGTGTGGTTCTGTCTTGGTTCTGTGTGGTTCTATTATAGTTCTGTATGATTCTATTATGGTTCTGTTCTGGTTCTGTATGGTTCTGTGTGGTTCTGTCTTGGTTCTGTGTGGTTCAATTATGATTCTGTATGATTCTATTATGGTTCTGTTCTGGTTCTGTATGGTTCTGTGTGGTTCTGTCTTGGTTCTGTGTGGTTCTATTATGGTTCTGTTCTGGTTCTGTATGGTTCTGTGTGGTTCTGTCTTGGTTCTGTGTGGTTCTATTATGGTTCTGTCTTGGTTCTGTATGGTTCTGTGTGGTTTTAGCTCTCACCACGTCGCTCTGGGTGGTGTAGACGTTGTCGGCGAGGCTCTCCAGAGCGATCCACTTCACCGGGAGTTTGGACACGGAGCCCTGTCTGTAGTAGTCCCCGCTGTAGATCCTCTTGGACAGACCGAAGTCCGCCACGCAGACCCCCAGGTTCTCATCCAACCTGCACCAGAACCAGGATCAGAACCAGGATCAGAACCAGGATCAGACAGAACCAGGTTCAGACAGATTACTGGAATATAATGCTCTGAAAGGTTCGCTTAAAAGCCACAAAAAAAACAACATTGTGGATCGTTCTTGGCGGCCATTTTGTGTCATTTGTAACCGGACTTTAATGTGGTTAGGGTCAGGTCTAACCCTAACCTGGGTCTAACCCAGGTCTAACCCAGGTCTAACCCGGATCTTACCCAAGTCTAACCTACATCTTAACCAGGTCTAAATCAGGTCTAAACCAGGACTAAACCAGGTCTAACCCGGGTCTAAACCAGGACTAAACCAGGTCTAACCCGGGTTTAAACCAGGACTAAACCAGGTCTAACCCGGGTCTAAACCAGGACTAAACCAGGTCTAACCCGGGTCTGGGCTCACATGCAGTTCCTCGCTGCCAGGTCTCTGTGGATGATGTTCTTGTTGCTGAGGTACTCCATTCCTCGAGCCACGTCCAGCATGAACCTCACCAGGGTCCGGAGCTCCAGGGTCTGGGAACCGACAGAGACCTGAGTTAGACCAGACTAAACCGGGGTCTGATCCAATGGGTGGTCTAGACCGGGACTACATGGGTTCTAGCCGGTCTAGACCCGGACTAGGTGGGTTCTAGCCGGTCTAGACCGGGACTAGGTGGGTTCTAGCCGGTCTAGACCGGGACTAGGTGGGTTCTAGGTGAGTTCTAGCCGGTCTAGACCGGGACTAGGTGGGTTCTAGCCGGTCTAGACCGGGACTAGGTGGGTTCTAGCCGGTCTAGACCCGGACTAGGTGGGTTCTAGCCGGTCTAGACCCGGACTAGGTGGGTTCTAGGTGTAGGTGCCGTGGTTCTTACGAAGGGCTGTTCTCCGAGCCTCGACAGCAGAAGGAACGTGTGCAGATCTCCGTGTTTCATAAACGGCAGAACCACCATCGGCACCGGCAGCCGTTGCCCCGGGCGACGGTGGAGGCTCACTCCTATTGGTCGGAACAGAACCAGTCAGTAAACCTCATACGTTCTGTGTTTGCGACGAGAGCCGGGAATAAAGCCTTTTTCAGCAGAACGTGGTTTACTGTAAAAAACTTGGATTAAATGAAATGATTATAACAGACGTAACAATAACAATATTTATATGAAAATGTTTATATTGGTGGATACATGCTAATTTATTTTATTAATGTATTAATTAATGTACCTGCTACACAAAAGTTAAAGTTAAACGATTCAAAATAAAGTTAAATACCTTCTGTTAAACTGAAGTTTCAGTGTTTATTAAAAGTTGACAAGTTTGTGCGATTAGTTAATTTTTTGAATGGATTTAGTTGTTCACAGTCACTGGGTTTGTCCGGTTGCGTGTTTTTACCGATGAGCTGGATGACGTTGGCGTGGTCGAAGTCCTTCATGTAGGCGGCTTCCTTCAGACACTGCTCGATGTCGCAGGACGAGGTGATGTCGGCTACAGACGACAACAACACTTAACTCACACTGACGACGAGGTGCTTGAGTCAGGGCTGATTATTACATCTAATCAACTCAATTATCTACATATATATAACATAATGAAAGATATGTTTAATGTGAGGCCGTCTGAACCAGCAACGAAGAAAAAGAAAAACCAACATTAGCCTGAGCTTTGTGTTGTTCATTTAACGAAACAGATGTAAACATTTTAACTAAGTTTATTAATGTGAACCAAGACAAACAAATCAACTAAAGATACGTCGAAAACAGAGCAGGAACATTTCTGGAACAAAAACAGGAAAGTATTACTCACTTTTGAGAACTTTAACGGCCACTTTCTGAAGAGAGTCTTCGGTTTTCAGGACGGCTTCACGAACAGAACCAAACTCACCTGGATTCAACACAAAAACACGAGTCAGCAGAACCGGGTCAGAACCGGGTCAGAACCGGGTCAGAACCTGGTCAGAACCAAGTCAGAACCGGGTCAGAACCGGGTCAGAACTGGGTCAGAACCAAGTCAGAACCGGGTCAGAACCGGGTCAGAACCTGGTCAGAACCGGGTCAGCACTGGGTCAGAACCAAGTCAGAACCGGGTCAGAACCTGGTCAGAACCGGGTCAGAACCTGGTCAAAACCGGGTCAGAACCAGGTCAGAACCAGATCAGGACCGGGTCAGAACCTGGTCAGAACCGGGTCAGAACCGGGTCAGAACCAAGTCAGAACCGCAGAACCGGGTCAGAAACTGGTCAGAACCGGGTCAGAACCAAGTCAGAACCGGGTCAGAACCTGGTCAGAACCACTGCAGAAAAGCAGAATCTGTGGAGAAAGGGAAGGGCCTACCTTTCCCGAGGACGTGTCCCAGCGTCAGGAGTCTCTCTGGGATCAACACGTCCTGAAGTTTGTCCCTCAGCTCCTCACTGACGCCCAGACTGTCCACTAGAGGGAGACACACAATAACACACTGTCCAGACTGTCCACTAGAGGGAGACACACAATAACACACTGTCCAGACTGTCCACTAGAGGGAGACACACTGTCCAGACTGTCCACTAGAGGGAGACACACAATAACACACTGTCCAGACTGTCCACTAGAGGGAGACACACTGTCCAGACTGTCCACTAGAGGGAGACACACTGTCCAGACTGTCCACTAGAGGGAGACACACTGTCCAGACTGTCCACTAGAGGGAGAACTAACTTTGTTCCACCTCAAGAACAAGAACATGAAGAATAAAGGTGTTCGTTGGACCCAGTGGAACATGTCTGATCCAGAATCAGACAAAACCCTACAATCTATTATTTTATACAGAATCACTATCTGCTTTAAATAAAATCATTAAAAAAAAATCCCAATTAACTCGACCAAGAAGCTGAAACTGACCTAGAGCAGTGGGCGGAGCCTGCGGCGGGTAAATACAGGTGAGAGCCGTGTGTCAATACAGGTCTGAGTGTCACCTGTAAACAACGCTTCAGAACATATGACCTTTCAAGTCCAACTAAAACCTGCTCAAGTCCGACTAAAACCTGCTCAAGTCCGAATAAAACCTGCTCAAGTCCGACTAAAACCTGCTCAAGTCCGACTAAAACCTGCTCAAGTCCGACTAAAACCTGCTCAAGTCCGACTAAAACCTGCTCAAGTCCGACTACAACCTGCTCAAGTCCATCTAAAACCTGCTCAAGTCCATCTAAAACCTGCTCAAGTCCGACTAAAACCTGCTCAAGTCCAACTAAAACCTGCTCAAGTCCAACTAAAACCTGCTCAAGTCCATCTAAAACCCGTTTCTGTTCCGATGTGTGTGTTTATCTGAGTGGGTTTAGTTTGTGATGAACCTGACTCACAGTTGGACTCGTGAGGCTCGGTTCTGTTGAAGGATCGAGCGGCGCTGAAAGAGACCAGACTGTCGGCTCCGATGGGTTTGAACGCAGACCTGCAGCAGAAACACAGCCATGAACCTAACTCACAAATCACGTTTCCTTTATTTTGAATAATAATAAAAATCAATAATGATCATTTACATAATAAATTTAGAAAATGCTGAAAGTCGTGAATGAAACTGAGAATATTCAAAATGAACAAAACTGAAAAGCCTTAAAATGAAGGCCGTACCCGAACTGCGTCTCCTTCCCTCGGCGTCGGGCCCCTGCCCCCAGCATCAGACCCACCACCGAGGCCCCCAGCAAACCCAGCAGGACCCCCACCCACAGGTGGCTCCTGGGGGCCGCCCCCGGAGCTAGGACCACACACAATAAAGCATTACACCAGTCCAGGTCTGGGTTCAGTCCAAGTTCGGTCCCAGGTCCGGTCCAGGTCCGGTCCAAGTTCGGTCCCAGGTCCGGTTCAGGTCCGGTCCAGGTTCGGTCCCAGGTCCGGTTCAGGTCCGGTCCAGTCCAGACCCGGTTCTCACCTGAGGCGGGCAGCACCAGGACCGGTCGGCTCCAGGGCCCACAGCCCACAGAGGTGCAGGCCGAGACCTGGAACGAGGCGTTTAGGAACCGGCCTGGACCAGACAGAGACGCTCCGGGTTCTTTAAACAACAGAGGCTCCTGAACACACCACACAGACATTACACAGAGGCCCCTGAACACACCACACAGACATTACACAGATGCTCCTGAACACACCACACAGACATTACACAGATGCTCCTGAACACACCACACAGACATTACACAGAGGCTCCTAAACACACCACACAGACATTACACAGAGGCTCCTAAACACACCACACAGACATTACACAGAGGCTCCTGAATGCACCACACAGACATTACACAGATGCTCCTGAACACACCACACAGACATTGCACAGAGGCTCCTGAACGCACCACAGAGACATTACACAGATTCTCCTGAACGCACCACAGAGACATTACACAGATTCTCCTGAACGCACCACAGACACATTACACAGAGGCCCCTGAACGCACCACAGAGACATTACACAGAGGCTAATAAAATATCACTATTCTAAACTCAGGATTGTTTGGAGGCAGATGCTCGACACAATGAAAAAGTGTATCTTTGATTATGTCTTTGCCTGAAGTCAGAGGTCACAGCAAAGTGCTGCTGACCTCTGACCTCTGATTGAACTGGAGAGTTCCTCTGAAGCTGAGCCTAAAGCAGTTTTTATGTTTGTGTTGTGTTCAGGTCCAACCTGCGGCTCTCCTCCCAGACTCCACTGCAGCCTGTAGGCCTGCAGACGCCCCTGAAGCTCCGCCTCCTTCAGCCCCACCCACCGCAGGGTCAGCTGACGCTCTGACAGGTCAAAGGTCAGGTTCCTGGGGGCTGCCACCGGCACTGGAACAGAGAGACCTGAGTTAGACCAGGGTTAGACCTGGTTTAGTTACAGGTGTGTTACCTGACTCGGGAGCGTTACCTGACTCGGGTGGGTTACCTGACTCGGGAGCGTTACCTGACTCGGGAGCGTTACCTGACTCGGGAGCGTTACCTGACTCGGGAGCGTTACCTGACTCCGGCGGGTTACCTGACTCCGGCGGGTTACCTGACTCGGCCGGGTTACCTGACTCAGGCGCGTTACCTGACTCCGGCGGGTTACCTGACTTGGGCGGGTTACCTGACTCGGGCGCTATACCTGACTCCGGCGGGTTACCTGACTTGGGCGCTATACCTGACTCCGGCGGGTTACCTGACTCGGGCGCGTTACCTGACTCGGGCGCTATACTTGACTCGGGCGGGTTACCTGACTCGGGCGGGTTACCTGACTCAGGTGTGCTGAAGTGCAGCCAATCAGAGAAGGGGGAGGGTCCCACTTCGTTGCGGCAGGAGACTCTGAGGCTGTAGTTGGAGTGGCTCCTGAGGCCGGACACTGAGACCAGGTTTGGAGGGACCTGGACCTGAATCCGAGGAGGATCTGAGGCTCGAGGAGGACGGCCGGACACCTGAGGGCGACAGGTAGAGGTGAAGATCTGTCCCTGCTGTCCTCAGGTGAGTCTCAGGTGAGGGTTACCTGTACGGAGCAGGAGGACAGCGCAGAGTGTCCACTGAAGCTCTGTTTCCAGGAGAAGGTGGCGTTGTTGTCGTCGACGTCGAGCAGCTTCAGATCGACCGGAGCCAACGGCAGAACTGCACCGAGCAAAGAGACAGAGACAAAGTGAGACAGACTGAGACTGACTGAGACTGACTGAGACAAACTGAGACAGACTGAGACAGACTGAGACAGACTGAGACAGACTGAGACAGACTGAGACAAACTGAGACAGACTGAGACAGACTGAGACAGACTGAGACAGAGACAAAGTGAGACAGACTGAGACAGACTGAGACAAACTGAGACAGACTGAGACAAACTGAGACAGACTGAGACAGACTGAGACAAACTGAGACAGAGACAAAGTGAGACAGACTGAGACAGACTGAGACAGAGACAAACTGAGACAGACTGAGACAGAGACAAAGTGAGACAGACTGAGACAGACTGAGACAGACTGAGACAGACTGAGACAAACTGAGACAGACTGAGACAGACTGAGACAGAGACAAAGTGAGACAGACTGAGACAGACTGAGACAAACTGAGACAGACTGAGACAAACTGAGACAGACTGAGACAGACTGAGACAAACTGAGACAGAGACAAAGTGAGACAGACTGAGACAGACTGAGACAGAGACAAACTGAGACAGACTGAGACAGAGACAAAGTGAGACAGACTGAGACAGAGACAAAGTGAGACAGACTGAGAAAGACTGAGACAGACTGAGACAGACTGAGACAAACTGGGACAGACTGAGACAGACTGAGACAAACTGAGACAGACTGAGACAGACTGAGACAAACTGAGACAGACTGAGACTGCAGTAACACATTGTGAGGAAGTGTAACAGCGCCCCCTGTGGACTGACCTTTGATGTGGACGGTGCCGGTTCTGGACACAGAGATCCCTCTGGTGTTCTTGGCCTCGCAGTAGAACTTCACGCTGCTGTTGACTCCTGAAACACACAGAACATGAACAAGTGCGCCCCCTGAGGCCGGGGCAGGACCTGCAGATCTGTCCTAAAGCCCTGTCACTGTCCTCGGTGCGTCTCAGATCTCGGGTACGGCCCTGAACCTTGGGACACGTGTCAAACCTAAACCTGCACCGGCCCTGACCCCGGTCCTGACCCCGGTCCTGACCCCGGTCCTGACCCCGGTCCTGGTCCTGACCCCGGTCCTGATCCTGACCCCGGTCCTGGTCCTGACCCCGGTCCTGGTCCTGACCCCGGTCCTGACCCCGGTCCTGATCCTGACCCCGGTCCTGGTCCTGACCCCGGTCCTGACCCCGGTCCTGATCCTGACCCCGGTCCTGACCCCGGTCCTGACCCCGGTCCTGACCCCTGACCCTGGTCCTGACCCCGGTCCTGATCCTGACCCTGGTCCTGGTCCTGACCCCGGTCCTGACCCCTGGTCCTGGTCCTGGTCCTGACCCCGGTCCTGATCCTGACCCCGGTCCTGGTCCTGACCCCGGTCCTGATCCTGACCCCGGTCCTGACCCCGGTCCTGGTCCTGACCCCGGTCCTGATCCTGACCCTGGTCCTGGTCCTGACCCCGGTCCTGACCCCTGGTCCTGGTCCTGACCCCGGTCCTGGTCCTGACCCCGGTCCTGGTCCTGACCCCGGTCCTGGTCCTGACCCCGGTCCTGACCCCGGTCCTGACCCCGGTCCTGACCTGGCAGGTGCAGCGTTGAGGGCGAGGGCTGTGGGTCCCCGACCTGTTCTCCTCCGACCCACCACAGAACCTGGACCGGTTCTGGAGGTCCGACTGCGGCACACGACAGATTAAAGGCTTCACCGGGAAACGAGGACAGGTCCTGAGGCTCCAGCACGAAGTGAGGCACACCTGAGAAAAACCAGGTAAAACCAGCTCAGATCCAGGTAAAACCAGCTCAGATCCAGGTAAAACCAGCTCAGATCAGGTTCTGTGTGCTGAGTTCCCGGTGCATTGTGGGTAGTGCAGTCCTACCTTCCACTGTGATCCAGGCGGGTTCTGAGGTGAAAGTGTTTCCGTCCGACTCGACCTCGCACCAGTAACGTCCTGCGTCCTGCTGCTGCACCGACTTCAGACTGAAACAAACCACACCACAAATACCACCACAGGTCTGGACCCGGTCTGGACCCGGTCTGGACCCGGTCTGAACTCGGTCTGAACCCGGTCTGGACCCGGTCTGATGTCTGGACCCGTTCTGATGTCTGGACCCGTTCTGAAGTCTGGACCCGGTCTGGACCCGGTCTGAAGTCTGGACCCGGTCTGAACCCAGTCTGGACCCAGTCTGAAGCCTGAACCCGGTCTGAAGTCTGGACCCGGTCTGAAGTCTGGACCCGGTCTGGACCTGGTCTGAACTCGGTCTGGACCCGGTCTGGACCCGGTCTGGACCCGGTCTGGACCCGGCCTGAACCCGGTCTGAACCCGGTCTGAAGCCTGGACCCGGTCTGGACCCAGTCTGGACCTGGTCTGAAGCCTGAACCCGGTCTGGACCCAGTCTGAAGTCTGAACCCGGTCTGGACCCAGTCTGAAGTCTGAAGCCTGAACCCAGTCTGAAGTCTCAACCCGGTCTGGACCCGGTCTGAAGTCTGAACCCGGTCTGGACCCAGTCTGAAGTCTGAACCCGGTCTGGACCCAGTCTGAAGTCTCAACCCGGTCTGGACCTGGTCTGGACCCGGTCTGGACCCAGTCTGAAGTCTCAACCCGGTCTGGACCTGGTCTGGACCCGGTCTGGACCCAGTCTGAAGTCTGAACCCAGTCTGAAGTCTGAACCCGGTCTGGACCTGGTCTGAACCCAGTCTGGACCTGGTCTGGACCCGGTCTGGACCCAGTCTGAAGTCTGAACCCGGTCTGGACCTGGTCTGGACCCGGTCTGGAGTCAGGAATCTAAAGCCGATTAAACACGGTCACATTCTCACACTTCACAGAAGCAGCAGGGGATTATGGGAAATATCAGGTTATTTATAGAAAAACTCCAAACATCGTTCTCATTTAAGAAAGTCATGGACCAGGACCAGGACCAGACCAGGACCAGACCAGGACCAGACCAGGACCAGACCCAGACCCAGACCCAGACCAGGACCATCTGACCCCGGTCTAACCCGGTCTAACCCGGTCTTACCTGTAGAAGGTCTCCCAGTGCAGTTCTCCGAGGCTGAGGAACATCTGGTCCGTGCTGTAGAGTCGGGTCCGGTCTTTCCTCCAAACGATGTCGGGTTCAGCCAAACCCTGGACGGCACAACCCAGTCTCACCGCGTTCCCCTGAGACACACTCTGGTTCTGAGGGTGCCTCGAGAACCAGACCCCTGCAGCAGAGAGAGGTTGCCGGTTAGAGGGGTTGAGGGGTTTGGTTGTTGGGGGTTTTTGGGTTAGAGGGTTAGGGTTTTAATGGTTGGTTTTGACCGGTTAGACGGGTTAGACCGGGGTTAGACCGGGGTTAGACCGGGTTAGACCGGGTTAGACCGGGTTAGACCGGGTTAGACCGAGGGTTAGACCGGGGTTAGACCGGGTTAGACCAGGTTAGACCGGGGTTAGACCGGATTAATCCTTTTTTATATATATTTTTCCTACAGTTTTACATTTTATAAAGTTAAAACAGTTTACATTTAGAAATAAATATCATGAAATATGAGGGGCACAAGTTTTAAGGTGGTCTTACTCTGCAAGTCTCTAAATCCTGTAAAGTCCAACCCTCAGACCCATAAAGTCCGACTGAACTGGTCCTGAATGAATCTGTTTACTGTTCCCTGCTCAGCTCTGAGCCTCGGACATTAACTCTACAGCCTCAAAGCATCATGGGAAACGCTGCCTTAACTCTACAGCCTCAAAGCATCATGGGAAACGCTGCCTTAACTCTACAGCCTCAAAGCATCATGGGAAACGCTGCCTTAACTCTACAGCCTCAAAGCATCATGGGAAACGCTGCCTTAACTCTACAGCCTCAAAGCATCATGGGAAACGCTGCATTAACTGCTGCAGAATCAGAGATGATCTATAAATAGATCAGTATTAAATTGACATCGATCTGTCGTCCTCCAGCCTCAGCCTCGGCCAATCAGCTGCCTCCCTGATCATGACATCACTTCCCCACAGCGATGATGTCAGCGATGATGTCAGCGATGATGTCAGTGATGTAACATAAATGTTTTCTGGGAAATGTTGTTTACAATGAGTGACTCAGACTAAAATATTTATTGTAAAAGAAAAACTATAAATAAATAACTAGTGTTACATGTATTATTATTAGAGCTGCACAAAATCAGCAAAATTAGAGTTATTTTGACAAAAATTGAGTACATATCCATCGTTATTGTGATTCCAGTATTTACAGATATTATAACTGTTGATACTGTGATATTGTGCAGAAAATAGCCAGTCATTTGTGATTTCTCTGTTGAATATTGTGTTCATTTAAATCTCTATAGAGACAGACTTTGGACCAAGCTTTCACTTTTAGGTTAAAACTTAGACTCAAAACGTAAACGTCCATCACATGGAGGACTAGACCAGGACTAAATATCAACTAAGACTGTGGTAAAGCCAGGGTTACACCTTATTGTTGTAAGAAAAAAAAAACATTGATTTGCTGGTTATATTTTTTAATTTCAGTCTGAAAAATAAACCGTTGTCGAGAATGGTTCAAGAACCACAGCATTAATCCATGTCACTGTTATATTACATTTATTATTATCTATTTATTTTTGACCTGAGGCATGTATAATGAGCTTTAATTGACAACACTGGCATTAATCTTAATAAAAATACACTATAAAAACACAAAACAACTCAAACTCTTAACTCTACCTCAGCTTCACCAAACTCCATTTACAAAACCAGAAAACAACTCCAAAAATCACAAGATAATTCTGACAAACTCCTGCTGTTGTCTGACAATCAGATCATATTTTTCAGTGAATTCGGCTTTCTAAAATCTAAATTCAGATTTATTTTAAAAGTGATTCAAGGCGATGAGTGCGGTGGTAGAACAGTGACGCTCTGTTTCACGAGGGGCTTAAACGAGGAGTTTTTCTGATGGAGTTCAGTGAAAGGAAACTAAAGACTGAGTGAGATTCCTGTGTGTTTCCTCAGTAACAGCCAGCACCAGCCTCAGCCAAGTGTTTACCACCAACTGACCTGAATTTAACGAGAAGCACAGTTCAGCTTCAGACATTAACACTGCAGCCAAAACCGACAACACAAGTTTAATATTGGGTTATTGATGGTTTTAAACCAGATCAATGCCTCAAAAATAGGATAAATGTGTCTCAGATGATTGAATGAATGTCACTATTTAAGCTTTAGATGTTGCTTAATGTTAAGGTTTCAACATTTAAAAAGCCTTTTAAAGCAAATGTAAAAGCAAGGACTAGTATTGCATTTAATATGAGCTTCAAGTTTTCGAAACAAACGAGGATTTGAACTTTTCAGTTAATATTTAGTAAGTTAGTGACAATTAAACATTTCTGTAAATTAGAGCCGTCAAAACTTAAACAAAACTTAAAACAGTAAATTGGCTTTTAAACACATCTTCAAATCAAAGCATTGACCTTCAGTTCATTGATGATATTGTTTGAATTCACGAGACTTTTATTTTTGGAAAACAATTGTTGAATAAATTGTTTGTCGTTTCTGAGGCCATTTTTTTTATTTATTTTTTTTTTGACCAAAAGTCGTTAAAAAAGTGTTACATTTACTTAAATAAAAAAATCTGTTGAATGTGAACTTGGTTGAGGATTTTAAAAATAAATTAAACGAAACTTAACATAAATTCTAGTTTTTTGATTGAAATACTCGCCGAATTAAAACTAAACACCCCCTAATTGATTTAAAGTCTTTACATAAGTTGTTTGGTGTTCGTTCTCTGGTAAACAAACCCAAAAGTTTTGAATTTGATCATTTTTTGAGAGTGGTTCCGGAGGGACTCACCGTTCGCTTTCGCAGATTTCTGTTTGTGAAGAAAAACGAACCAAATCCATAAAAACAGCTTCATTTTGGTCGAACTCCAGCTTATCCCTTCATTCCGCCGGAAAACAACAGCATTCCCATCGAGAGAGCACGAAAAGTCAAATATTTGAGGAAAAAACGTCGAGTAAAGTCACGAAAACGCGTCCATTTTGAGCAGAGTTCGGTTCGAATCCCGCGGGACCAGAACTGGAGGCGGTTCGGTTCTGGTTCGGTTTGAGCTGAACTCTGAGCTGGTTTCTCACGACTCCTCCCGAGACAAGTGCAGGACTCCAGTGAGAACTACAGAACTGCAGCCGTTAAAGACTACAAACGCACACCGGAAACGACCACTCTTCACAATAAAAGCTTAAGGTTCAAACTAACGCTCAAAGTCTGTGTTAAATGAGCAGTAGGCAGAATAAATACATGAATGGATGAACAAATAGATAAATACATGCTATAAAATGGTCCTTTCTTTTTGTAAATGTATCATAATAGATTAATAAATAAACTTTACTCCGACTACACAATGGAAATTTTGATTTTAAACATCAAAAAACAACATTAGTCTATGTTCGTCTTTTTATTTATTTATGTATTTAGTTAGTTTAGCCTATTGTTCCTGACTTTTTACTGGCCTAAAAGTTACAGTTTAGAGTCAACCGGAGAAGAACATTCAGACAGACCTGGGAATAAAAAACTTTATGGAGTAAAAACCCCCTCAGAACTTATAGAAAATACATTAACAACAGCAAAAATGTTACAAAACCGTGAGTTCTGGTGTAAATTCATCTGTATTTAAAATCTGCAATAATCTTATCTGATACAAACAGCTGTTTCGCTTTATTTTTAATTTGTGATCGTGATATTTGGCTCTAACCAAAGTCCAATCCTGCAGGAATGTGATTAAAAGGCTTATAGCGCCCCCTGCAGGCTGTGCTCCAGGCTCTCTTCTGTTAAAGCTGTACCTCCCTGAGTCCACCTCCGGGCGGCGCTGGAGAAAAGATAGAGATTGAGATTGTGTTCATTCAAAGTCAATAAGCGTTTAATTAAATAAATGTCATTGCACAGTCTCTACATATTGTTCTTGATCAATCCATTTGGATCCATTTTAATGACACTAACTCAATAAATCTACTGTTTAAAGAATGTTTGAGCTCATTTTGACAACTTTAATATATTTGCCTTGGTCCAGTTTTATTCATATCCACTTTGGTCAAAATAAAACTGAAATCTGTTGATCTGGCAACAAAAGTGATGTTTTATTAGGTTTGGTACAGTATTCATTCATTTCATTCATTTATTTTCTACCGCATAGTCCCATTTGGGGTCGCGGGGCTGGAGCCTATCCCAGCAGCTTTGGGCCTGAGGCGGGGTACACTCTGGACAGTGGACAGTTATAGACAGACATTGACAGACAACCATTCACTCTCACATTCATTCACTAGGGATACTTTAGAGTTGTCTATTGACCTGTGCATACATGTGTTTGGACGGAGACACGGAGGGGACAGACTCCAGAGAGACCCCTCGGAGACACGGGGAGGACAGACTCCAGAGAGAACCCTCGGAGACACGGGGAGGACAGACTCCAGAGAGAACCCTCGGAGACACGGGGAGGACAGACTCCAGAGAGAACCCTCGGAGACACGGGGAGGACAGACTCCAGAGAGAACCCTCGGAGACACGGAGGGGACAGACTCCAGAGAGAACCCTCGGAGACACGGGGAGGACAGACTCCAGAGAGAACCCTCGGAGACACGGGGAGGACAGACTCCAGAGAGAACCCTCGGGGACACGGGGAGGACAGACTCCAGAGAGAACCCTCTGAGACACGGGGAGGACAGACTCCAGAGAGAACCCTCGGAGACACGGGGAGGACAGACTCCAGAGAGAACCCTCGGGGACACGGGGAGGACAGACTCCAGAGAGAACCCTCGGGGACACGGGGAGGACAGACTCCAGAGAGACCCCTCGGAGACACGGGGAGGACAGACTCCAGAGAGAACACTCGGAGACACGGGGAGGACAGACTCCAGAGAGAACCCTCGGAGACACGGGGAGGACAGACTCCAGAGAGAACCCTCGGAGACACGGGAAGGCAGACTCAGAGAGAACCCTCGGAGACACGGGGAGGACAGACTCCAGAGAGAACCCTCGGAGACACGGGGAGGACAGACTCCAGAGAGAACCCTCGGAGACACGGGGAGGACAGACTCCAGAGAGACCCCTCGGAGACACGGGGAGGACAGACTCCAGAGAGAACACTCGGAGACACGGGAGGACAGACTCCAGAGAGAACCCTCGGAGACACGGGAGGACAGACTCCAGAGAGAACCCTCGGAGACACGGGGAGGACAGACTCAGAGAGAACCCTCGGAGACACGGGGAGGACAGACTCCAGAGAGAACCCTCGGAGACACGGGAGGACAGACTCCAGAGAGAACACTCGGAGACACGGAGGGGACAGACTCCAGAGAGAACCCTCGGAGACACGGGGAGGACAGACTCCTCACAATAATCCAAGGATGTTTAGAGTCAGCCGGGATTTAAACTCATGACCTTCTTGCTGTGAAGCAGGAGCGCTAACCACTCTGCTCTGTGCTTTGGTACAGCACACAACTCTTATTTTGAAAGGATTGTGCAGGAAGTGGTGCACTTATTTTGTTTATGTCAAAGTAAAGAATATTATTGAAATAATAAAACATTAATATGTTTGTGCATCATATTTTATCAGTGCTGCTTTACCTTTCACTCTTATTATGAAAGGGTGCCACAAGAACCGGTAGTCCTTATTTGGTTGTTGTGACGGATTGGGCGGAGTCAGATGCAGTGGAGGGGGCGTGGTTTGGAGCAGCACCGTGAGGAGCGGCATCTCGCGCAGCTTCAGTCCGAGTACGAGGCTCGTTTGTCGGATTCACTGAGCGCGGAGACTCGGGGCGGACTCTGGAGCTGTTCCTGGTTCTAACGGGACCGGGTCTGGGATCAATGTGTGGATTAAATCTGGATTATACTTGGGTTTAAAAAGGCACGGATGTATCCGGACCAGACTCACGGACCACAGAAGGTATGTGTCTCAGATCTGCTGCAGTTTTTATCTGAGACTGTCTCTGAAAAAAGCCTCAAAAACAGATCCTTTCACATTTATTTATTTATTTATTTAGAGCATTCATTCACAAACTTCTTTCTGTCTCTAAATCAACACAAATCAAAATAATATTAATACGAAATACATTGCATTAAAGCACTTTACAGTTCATTTTCACATTTAGACGAATTAAAAACTCTTGTTCCATTGTTGGACTCACTGCTGCAGAACTCATCCAGACTTCTATATAATATTATAATATATATAAACATTACATTATAAAAATTAACTATGAGAAATTCACATTTGAAATCCCTTTTATTTTACAATGTGGCATTAAAGTCTGTGTTTTATAATTTTTTCTTCTGAAGAAAATACGAGGCTTAAATACTGAGTCATTTAGTTATTTTTTCCTTTGTGTGTTCTCTACAATTTTATACATTTTTATTCTAATTTTGTTTCTTATTTTTTGTCCTTATTCACATATTCTTTTTTAATGCTTCTGACCATCACCAGTTTACAAAAGCAGACTTTTTTTTTTCATTATTACCTACAACGTTCTACAAATATTTGACTGTATTTTAAAATTACTGAGATTTTTTTTATTATCATTATTATTAAACTAAATCTCTGACAACCCACTTTTGGGTCCTGACCCAGTTTTTGGAACCTTAGTTCTAAACAATAGATCTCATACGTAAAAATAGTGCAAGGATTCCTCTTTTGTTCTGTTTTTGCTCCTGGTTTTTGTCTGTGACAGATTTAGTATGAATCTCATTTTATGGTTTCATTGTAATCCTTGGTCCTTGTGGGTCCTCCGACACAAATGAAATAACACCACATTTACACCTGCCACAGGTAAGTCCTGGGGCAGAGCGCCTCATAGTGGCAGAGGTGCAGCACAACAACAGAAACAAAATGGCTCCTGCACAAAACAAAAGACTTTTTGATTCTATTTGCTTATATTTTTGGATTGTACATTTTAAAATTTGCTGCTGAAACAAATGAATATGTTCTGTTTTTTACTCAGATTCACTGATGAGACCGGACCAGATCCAGGACCAGGACCAGGACCAGGACTAGGACCAGGACCAGGACCAGGACCAGGACCAGGACCAGATCCAGGACCAGGACCAGATCCAGAACTGGATTTGGACTCTGGCTGTACTTTAAATGGATTTATCTTGGACTAAACCCAGATCTGGTCTGCACCTGGACTTAACAGGTCTAATGTTTGTGGGCGGGACCTCAGAGTGCACAAGGATTCACGTGCACGAGCATCTGGACTTGGTTCTGAAGTCCCTCCGAGACCTGCACCAGAGACGGATCTGTCAAGAAGTCCTTGTAAAGTCCGCTTTAGACCCACGAGAAGTCCTGGTCCGGACCGCCCTAGACCCAAAGGACTGTGACTCAGACCAGAACCAGGACTGGGTTTTGGAGGAAAACATCCAGCTGAAGAAACAGTTGGTGAGTCCAGACCTGGTTCAGACCCAGAGCCAGAGCCAGACCAGACCAGACCCAAACCAGACCCAGACCCAGACCCAGACCAGACCAGACCAGACCAGACCCAAACCAGACCCAGACCCAGACCCAGACCCAGACCCAGACCAGACCAGACCCAAACCAGACCCAGACCCAGACCCAGACCAGACCCAAACCAGACCCAGACCCAGACCCAGACCCAGACCCAGACCAGACCAGACCAGACCCAAACCAGACCCAGACCCAGACCCAGACCAGACCCAAACCAGACCCAGACCCAGACCCAGACCAGACCAGACCCAGACCAGACCAGACCAGACCAGACCCAAACCAGACCCAGACCCAGACCCAGACCCAGACCAGACCCAAACCAGACCCAGACCCAGACCCAGACCCAGACCAGACCCAAACCAGACCCAGACCCAGACCCAGACCCAGACCCAGACCAGACCCAAACCAGACCCAGACCCAGACCCAGACCCAGACCCAGACCCAGACCCAAACCAGACCCAGACCCAGACCCAGACCCAGACCCAGACCCAGACCCAAACCAGACCCAGACCCAGACACAGACCCAGACCCAAACCAGACCCAGACCCAGACCCAGAGGAATGCAGCACATGACGAGGGTTTTCTCCTGAACCAGACTCGGTTGCACAAACCGGCCTCTGTTTCCACATGTTTCCAGGACGTGATCATCACTTTAACAGGATTAAGGTCGAGGATTCTTTATTAGTCTCACTCGTTCATTGGAAACAGACACAGAAGGTTTTCAACTGATGAGAAAATCATTTAGTTTAAAACATGACATTTCTTAAATATTAGTCCACGAACTCACAATGAGCTCAACTTGTGTTGCTCAGACCTGCTCCAAACCTCAGCATTATTTCTTGTTTCCTGTTTTTTTGCAGAACTGGAGCCAAGACACAGGACTCGACCGACAGATCCACCGGCTCCGACTGGACTCAGACTGGTCACATGACCCTCGGGAGCCTCCGGACACACCTGACCTCGGAGCCTCCCGGACACACCTGACCCTCCGGACCCTCCTGAGGCCGACAGCAGACCCAGCTCAGGTACGAGACTCGTTTACGCTGCTTTTGTCTTGTGTCGTGGAGCCAGGGTTTTACAAAATGAGCCAAACGTAAAAGTCCATGACCTGGTTTTTCACTATTTAGAATCTTAAGCATCTGTGAAAAAAGAGACCTTAAGATGTGATCTAAGCTGATGGTTCTGTTGGTTCTGCTGGTCCTGGTTCTGCTGGTCCTGGTTCTGCTGGTTCTGGTTCTGCTGGTCCTGGTTCTGCTGGTTCTGCTGGTCCTGGTTCTGATGGTCCTGGTTCTGATGGTTCTTCGCTGGTCTCTGCAGGGTTCTATGATCTGAGTGATGCTGCGTCTGGATCTCTGTCCAACTCTGTCTTCAGCCTCTGCTCTGCACTGGACACTGATGCCCCGCCCACATTTCCAGAGGCCCCACCCCCCTCCACAGAGGCCCCACCCACAGCCACAGAGGCCCCACCCACAGAGGCCCCACCCACAGCCACAGGTAAATACTCACCTGGTTTTCTCTCAGAAAAGCAGCTGAAAAATCACAATAGTTGACTCTGAGAAAAAATAATGGACCTAAAATGTACCAAACCCTTCTGTGTCGGAGTGTCCATACGTCCAGATTGAACCGGGACCGGGACAGTCCAGATTGAACCGGGACAGTCCAGATTGAACCGGGACAGTCCAGATTGAACCGGGACAGTCCAGATTGAACCGGGACAGTCTAGTCTCTAACACTAATCAATGAAATCAGTTCACGTCATCACTTTTTATATTATTTAACATTATAACAACATTAGTTTTCATTTGTTACTGAACTGTCGCTGGATTGGGACTGAGACCGGACTGAGACCAGGACTGAGACCAGGACTGAGACCGGACTGAGACCAGGACTGAGACCGGACTGAGACCAGGACTGAGACCGGACTGAGACCAGGACTGAGACCAGGACTGAGACCGGACTGAGACCAGGACTGAGACCCGGACTGAGACCAGGACTGAGACCCGGACTGAGACCGGACTGAGACCAGGACTGAGACCGGACTGAGACCAGGACTGAGACCAGGACTGAGACCGGACTGAGACCAGGACTGAGACCGGACTGAGACCGGACTGAGACCAGGACTGAGACCAGGACTGAGACCGGACTGAGACCAGGACTGAGACCAGGACTGAGACCGGACTGAGACCAGGACTGAGACCGGACTGAGACCAGGACTGAGACCGGACTGAGACCGGACTGAGACCAGGACTGAGACCAGGACTGAGACCGGACTGAGACCGGACTGAGACCGGACTGAGACCAGGACTGAGACCGGACTGAGACCAGGACTGAGACCCGGACTGAGACCGGACTGAGACCAGGACTGAGACCGGACTGAGACCGGACTGAGACCAGGACTGAGACCCGGACTGAGACCCGGACTGAGACCCGACTAAGACCAGGACTGAGACCCGGACTGAGACCCGACTGAGACCAGGACTGAGACCAGGACTGAGACCGGACTGAGACCCGGACTGAGACCCGACTAAGACCCGGACTGAGACCGGACTAAGACCCGGACTGAGACCGGACTGAGACCCGGACTGAGACCTGTTCTTCTCTGTTTCAGATCTGCTCAGTCTGAAGCGTTTCCTCGTTCCTTGGTCTTCGGTTCGTCGCTCTCTCTCAGCTCCTCACTCTTCCTCCTCCTCTTCCTCTCCTTCGTCATCTTTCCCACAATCCTCTGCAGCGTCTTCTTCTGGAAAAGCTCCTGAGAAACATCTGGACGACTACATCTGGTCTTTGCTCCAGCGTCGCTCGCAAACCTTCAGATCCATCAAACCCAGGACCAACCTGGACCCAACCAAAAACCTTCTGCGACAAACCAGTCTCAGTCCAAAACCGTCCAGCGCCGCTTTTGTCTCGTTTAAATCTTCTTCAACGACAGATGAGGCGGCCATTTTGTGTCAGACAGTCAAACCTTCTGAAAAACTCCAGAACGGATTTAACGCAAGAGAAATGATCCAAAACTCTTCAGAAATCTGTCCAAATTTTAAATCGAATGAAAACGAAGTAGTCCTTAACAATTCAGAGGATTATCTTGAGTCAAATGAAGCTAAAACACGAGCCACAGAAGAGGTGGCCATTTTGTCTCCAAAACAACAGGAATCAGCTGAGATTGGACCAGCCCTGAGTGGATTTGAACAAAGAAAAATGAGACAAAACTTTGAAGAAATTGGCCAGAATTACAAACTGAGTGAAATAAATGTGAAACAAAACAACTATGATTTTTATTTAAAGCAGAAATCCAGTCGGAGTAAAACCAAACACAGTTATTTGGACGATTACTACAAAACCAGCTCAACAGAAAATAAGGCTCATTTGAAAAGAAAATCCAGCAAAACCAAAAGAAGCCATTACTCTGAGAAAACCAATCCTCTTCCTAATTATTCCACTTTTCTGACAGAATTCCAGGAGACGGGAATTCCAAAACTGTCTCCAGAAAATCAACAGCCTTCATCTTTGGAAAATAAACCAAAGAGACGAAACCAAACGAGACGAGAGCGGGATCTGAGAGAAACGAACGGACAGAAAAAGGACGAAGGACGAACCACAGATGGCGGACGGAGAAAGACCGGCACCAGGACCAGAACCAGGACTCGGGTCTGGAATGAAGTTAGTGAAGATGGATCCAGACGAGAGAAAACCAACACAGAAGAAGAAAACGAAACAGGACGAAGACGACGAGAGAGAGAGCGTCTGTAAGAACGACAGGTGGGTCCTAGGCTTTTACCCTTAATTATTAAACCAATTTTAATGTCTTTTTAGCATCGTTTCCTCCTTTTTCTGGTCTTTAGTCACAGTTTTTTGTCTCGAATCTAATTCTGTCTCGTTTCTTTCTGTTTCAGAGAAAACGCTGACTCACCGCCACAGAGTTAAACCCAGATCCAAACTCGGCCAATCACGCGCCGGCCGAGCTGTGATGTCACACGAGCCCACCTCCAGGCGTCCAATCAGAGGGGACCGGTCCGACTGCTCCACCAATCTGTTCGGAGACAGCGAAGAGCAACAGGAAGTCACCGAGGAGGAAACAGGAAGTGAGGAGGAGGAAACAGGAAGAGGCAGGAAACAGCCGAGTAAAGCATACGTCAGAATAAAAGCCTCTCAGAATCTGAAGCGGAGGATTTTACGGATGAGGTCGGGCTCCTTCAGACTCATGACCACAGTCTGACGTGTCACTTCCTGTTCCTGTTGAAGGAGCCCCACCCCCTTTTCTTCAGGTTAAACTCTATTGGCTGCAGCTCCAGCCTCATGAGAAAATTAAACCCAGACCCAGACCCAGACCCAGACTAGACCAGACCCAGACCAGACCAGACCCAGACCCAGACTAGACCAAGACCAAGACCCAGACCCAGACCCAGACCCAGACTCAGACCCAGACTCAGACCCAGACTAGACCCAGACCAGACCCAGACCCAGACCCAGACCCAGACCCAGACCCAGACCCAGACTCAGACCCAGACTAGACCCAGACTAGACCCAGACTAGACCAGACCCAGACCAGACCCAGACCCAGACCCAGACCCAGACCCAGACCCAGACTAGACCAGACCCAGACCAGACCAGACCCAGACCCAGACCCAGACTAGACCCAGACCCAGACTCAGACCCAGACTAGACCCAGACCCAGACCCAGACTAGACCCAGACCCAGACCCAGACCCAGACCAGACCCAGACCCAGACCCAGACCCAGACTAGACTAGACCCAGACCCAGACCCAGACCCAGACTAGACTAGACCAGACCAGACCAGACCCAGACCAGACCAGACCCAGACCCAGACCCAGACCCAGACCCAGACCCAGACCCAGACTAGACCAGACCAGACCCAGACCAGACCAGACCCAGACCCAGACTAGACCCAGACCCAGACCCAGACCCAGACCCAGACTAGACCCAGACCCAGACCCAGACCCAGACCCAGACCCAGACCCAGACTAGACCCAGACCAGACCCAGACTAGACCCAGACCCAGACCCAGACCAGACCCAGACCCAGACCCAGACCCAGACTAGACCCAGACCCAGACTAGACCCAGACCCAGACCCAGACCCAGACTAGACTAGACAGAGACCCAGACCCAGACTCAGACCCAGACCAGACCCAGACCCAGACCCAGACTCAGACTCAGACCCAGACTAGACCAGACCCAGACCCAGACTAGACAGAGACCCAGACCCAGACCCAGACCAGACTCAAACCCAGACCAGACCCAGACCCAAACTCAGACCAGACCCAGACCTGAACCAGTCTGGTCTGGTTCTGCTTCTGTAGAAGTTTTGCTGAATGTTTTTATTCAAAGCCTTATTCATTCTTGTGCTTCAAGACTGTTCTTTTATATTTATTACAACTTTTTTATTAACTTTATGAACTTAAACCTGTCCATATCTGTGTTTGATCCAGGTTTAAACTCTCTGTTGTGTTGGTTTTATAAAACCAGCTCAGACTGGGTTCCGTATAAATGGTCGAATGTCTGTAAAACTGCCTCAGTAAAAGTGGATTTCAACTGTTCTTTGTGTCTTTTATTCAAACCACCTTCATTACATACTGTGTTCTGCTCAAGAGGCTGGACTAAAAAGAGTTCCCTTCAGCCCCAACAACATTAACCACAGATAATTTAAATATTATCACCTTATTTTCTTGTTTCTTTAAAGAGACGACTGTTCAGAACGAGCCCTCTCCAGGTTCCACTGAAACAACCACCGCAGCACATAACTCACTGAGACCCTCTGAGAAAGACCCTCCTGAGACCCAGACCCAGATCCATCCATCTCACTGACAGCTCAGTCTCTGGAGCTCACTCAGAGAGAAACTGAACAGAGGAGGATTCTGGGACATTCACCGAAGGAACCTGCTCAAAACACAGTCTTTAGGTCGTTTTGACATAGATTTAAAATGAGGATCATGAAGTGTGAGGTTTTATTGTTTTTTGTTTTTATTCTGTTGATACTGAGTAAAACATTAGGATCAAATGGAACTGAAGGTCAGGAGTCCCAGAGGTTTTTATATAAAAGGAGCCGAACGGACTTTGGGTCTCAAACAAACCTCATTCATTTGTGTTGGAGTCACAACAAAGAGACGGGAACGGAGAAAAACGTGGTCAAAACTGAACTAAAGTAAAGCTGCTCATTCTGTTCTTCAGCTTCAGATATTTTCAATTCAGTTTGACTTCTTTAGTGGTAGTAGTATCACAATAACGATCGCTTCAAAGGACTGAACAAAAACAGAAGACAGACGACATCGACCTGTGTTTCATGAGACCTAGAAATATCTCGCGTAAAATAAGTGTCAGAAGCTGAAAAAGAAAAGCTTGGAAGCTTTAGTGTCCATTTTGTAAAAACAGAAAATGTCCTAAAGCTGTGAGTGATTTTAAAGTTGAGTTTCAGATCCATCTCTGAACAGAGTCAGTCCACTTCAGAAGAACAGGAGGATTACACAGACTCCTGCAGCCTGAGGAAACGAATCAATGCTGCTTTAAAAAGACTGGGACTAAAACGATCCTGTGTCACGTGCAGCGTGAGCTTTACTGTGTGTCCTTTCCCAGTTTTTGTCCTGATTCTCCTTCAGCAGCAGAAATAAATCACAGCAGCCATTACTCACTGTGTCACATGACCCTGTCACATGACCCTCTGCCCTTCAGCTGTTTCTCATAAAAACCCTGCTCATTCTCCAGATTCATGACGATAAAGTTTAATGTGAACCTGACGTAATCCTCTTCAAGAAAACAAGGACAGAAACACAAGTGAAAAGACAAAAGAAATGAAACAAATTTGATGAGAGACTTTCTGTTGAAGAAATGGGATTGTTTTAATAAAAGACAGACCCCGAAAAGAAGAAAATCTGTAGAAAACAGGATGTAAAAAATAAAAACAATAACCGCTCAGAGATGAAATAAAACATGATGGATTTGTGTTTTCGTTTGTGTGGACGTCTGTTAAACCTGTTCAAACCAAAGTCAAAACAGAAATACTTTAAATTAATTTCAATAACATTGGGTTAAAAACAACTTTGATATTTAAAAGTTTTAAGGTAAATTTTGTGTTATTTATGAATGAGCAGCTGAAGAGTCTCATTAACTCCACAGCCTTTAATCAATACCTCATCAATGAACCATCAATAACAGATCAATAACAGATCAATAACAGATCAATAACAGATCAATAACAGATCAATAACAGATCAATAACAGATCAATAACAGATCAATAACAGACGGAAGAGGTTTGACCCCACAGTGACCTCTGACCCCTGCAGCTCAGATCTGGTTTAGACCAGGTTTAGTTCAGGTCCAGTCCAGGTCTAGTCCAGGTTCAGTCCAGGTCTAGTCCAGATCTAGTCCAGCTCCAGTCCAGTCCAGGTCTAGTCCAGGTCTAGTCCAGGTCCAGTTCAGGTCTAGTCCAGGTCCAGTCCAGGTCTAGTCCAGGTCCAGTTCAGGTCTAGTCCAGGTCCAGTTCAGGTCTAGTCCAGGTCCAGTCCAGGTCCAGTCCAGGTCCAGTCCAGGTCTAGTCCAGGTCTAGTCCAGGTTTAGTCCAGGTCTAGTTCAGGTCTAGTCCAGGTTTAGTCCAAGTCCAGTCCAGGTCCAGGTCTAGTCCAGGTCCGGTCCAGGTCTAGTCCAGGTCCAGGTCCAGGTCTAGTCCAGGTTTAGTCCAAGTCCAGTCCAGGTCCAGGTCTAGTCCAGGTCCGGTCCAGGTCTAGTCCAGGTCCAGGTCCAGGTCTAGTCCAGGTTTAGTCCAAATCCAGTCCAGGTCCAGGTCTAGTCCAGGTCTAGTCCAGGTCCGGTCCAGGTTTAGTCCAGGTCCAGGTCCAGGTCTAGTCCAGGTCCGGTCCAGGTCCGGTCTAGGTCCAGTCCAGGTCCAGTCCAGGTCTAGTCCAGGTTTAGTCCAGGTCTAGTTCAGGTCTAGTCCAGGTTTAGTCCAAGTCCAGTCCAGGTCCAGGTCTAGTCCAGGTCCGGTCCAGGTCTAGTCCAGGTCTAGTCCAGGTCCAGGTCCAGGTCTAGTCCAGGTTTAGTCCAAGTCCAGTCCAGGTCCAGGTCTAGTCCAGGTCCGGTCCAGGTTTAGTCCAGGTCCAGGTCTAGTCCAGGTCCGGTCCAGGTCTAGTCCAGGTCCGGTCCAGGTCCGGTCCAGGTCTAGTCCAGGTCCGTGTGCCTCTTTTGTCATTTTTATTTCAGTTGTTTCAGGAGCAGCATCTGGTCGTTTCTTGTCGGCTTTTCCTTTGACACTTTTTGTGAGTATTTGTGTTTTTATAATTGTCTGAAGTGGTGTGGTTTAGTGAATAAAAGGTAAACAGTTCAGAAAAGTCTTTATAAACACTTTATTAAAAACATAAAAAAAGATATCACAAACAGAAGAGAACGGCAACGTTAAATTCTGTTAAATTCTGAAATCTGGGGATTTCTCATTATTTTTCAGATTTTCTCAGAACACGTCGCTGGAGGAGTCTGTCTCTGCTGCGTTGTCTTCTTCTGTTTTCATTAACGGCACAAACACGTCCATCTTCATCACTCCTCTTCCTCCATCTTCACCGTCAGCTGAAAAAAACAAAACTAAATCAGTTTAACATTTAAATAATATAATGCAAATAAAAGAAGCAGGTGCACAACCATTTGTGTCTCTTTGTAGAATAAAAAAAATGTTTTCAGTTTATAGACCACTGTAGTTTAGACCTTGTTCAGACCTGGTTTAGACCTTGTTCAGACCTGGTTTAGACCTGGTTCAGACCTGGTTCAGTCCTGGTTCAGACCTGGTTCAGTCCTGGTTCAGACCTGGTTCAGACCTGGTTTAGACCTGGTCTAGTCCTGGTCTAGTCCTGGTTCAGACCTGGTTCAGACTCGATAAAGAGCTGTAGTGGTGTATTTTATGTCAAAAGATGTGAACAGAAGACTTTGCCTGAAGGCCTTTCTCGATCTGAACGTCTCCACGGCAACACTCCCACACCGTCTCCACGGTAACGCTCCAACGCCACTCGGAGGCGGTCGTCACGGCGACGGAACCCAGAGTAATTTACACGTTCAATCCGTTCAGAGGCAGCAGCAATAAACAGAGTGACATTAAGTCTACGACCAGCCACTGTTTGACCCATTTGTTTCTCAGTGAAGTGGGTCTGAACCCCTCACATTCAAATCTGTTTGTCACCTCAACCAATCAGAAGTGCTTATCTGAAACGGGGCGGGGCTAAGTGGCCAATCTGGGGCTGAGTATTCAGAGCTATATCAGTATTTTTTAAAACAATATAATATCGATACCCCAGCTCTTAATACTCCCTCTGGCCTTTAGGGGGCGCTCTAGAGTGCTCTTTTACCTCAGTTTTAGGTTGCTCCGTCCTGGTTTTCTCAGGTAAAAGTGTTGGTCCTAAATCTTTGTTTTAAACTGATGGTCTGCTGTATTTGTCTGTAGTTTAATAAAAGACATACTATGGTTTAATTATGAGATTATAATGAAGCTGTTTTCTGACTGAGATCTGTCAGAGGCTTCAGTGGAGACTCAGTGCCCTCTGCTGGACACAAGTATTATTACACAGATTCTCCAAGAGCAGCTTCTCACCTTTCCTCTGCTGGTCCTCCTGGTTCTGCTGGTCCTCCTGGTTCTGCTGGTCCTCCTGGTTCTGCTGGTCCTCCTGGTTCTGCTGGTCCTCCTGGTTCTCCTGGTCTTCCTGGTTCTCCTGGTCCCTGGGGGGCTCCTGGTTCAGGTCCAGGCCCAGAACGCAGCGCTGTGCCTGAGTCTGGAGACAGAACCAGAGGAGAACGGTGATCCATCTCATTCTCCTCCTAAAATATGGACATAAATAAGTCACCTGTGTCAGGTCGAGGGTCATGTCCATGTGGAGGTCAGAGGTCAGCAGCCCCACACTCAGCTCGCTCGGATTGGTCCAGTCTAAAACCTCTCCTGAGAAAAGACCAAGAGCCGTAACTGTTTCACATGAATAAACATTTAAATACAAGAATAAATGATGTAAATGAGCTGGAGCCAATGAGACCAGGTTTTAGACACGGTTCAGACTGGACTATTCACCGTCGTTTTTACAGTGACTCTGCAATAATCAGTGCCTCAAATAAAAAAAGTCTTCTTCTTACTTCTCGTCTTTTTCTTTTGTATTTCTCGTATATGTCTCATATTTTTCTCATATTTCGTTATTATGTATTAATTTATTATTATTATTTAGTTATATTTTTCATGTTTCTGTTGTATTTCTTATTATTTCTGTTGTATTTCTGGTATATTTCCGGTGTATTTCCGGTATATTTCTGTTGTATTTCTGGTATATTTCTGTTGTATTTCTGGTATATTTCTGGTGTATATCCGGTGTATTTCCGGTATATTTCCGGTGTATTTCCGGTATATTTCTGTTGTATTTCCGGTATATTTCTGGTGTATTTCCGGTATATTTCTGGTGTATTTCTGGTATATTTCTGTTGTATTTCTGGTATATTTCCGGTGTATTTCCGGTATATTTCTGGTGTATTTCCGGTATATTTCTGGTGTATTTCTGGTATATTTCTGTTGTATTTCTGGTATATTTCTGGTATATTTCTGGTGATTTGTATTTCTGGTGTATTTCTGGTATATTTCTGGTGTATTTCTGGTATATTTCCGGTACATTTCTGGTGTATTTCCGGTATATTTCTGGTGTATTTCTGGTATATTTCTGTATATTTCTGGTGTATTTCGGTATATTTCTGGTGTATTACGGTACATTTCTGGTGTATTTCTGGTATATTTCTGGTGTATTTCTGGTATATTTCTGGTGTATTTCTGGTGTATTTCCGGTACATTTCTGGTGTATTTCTGTATATTTCTGGTGTATTTCTGGTGTATTTCTGGTGTATTTCTGGTGTATTTCTGGTATATTTCTGGTATATTTCTGGTATATTTCTGGTGTATTTCCGGTACATTTCTGGTGTATTTCCGGTACATTTCTGGTGTATTTCTGGTGTATTTCTGGTGTATTTCTGGTGTATTTCTGGTATATTTCTGGTATATTTCTGGTGTATTTCCGGTACATTTCTGGTGTATTTCCGGTACATTTCTGGTGTATTTCTGGTATATTTCTGTTGTATTTCTGGTATATTTCTGGTGTATTTCTGGTGTATTTCCGGTATATTTCCGGTGTATTTCCGGTATATTTCTGTTGTATTTCTGGTATATTTCTGTTGTATTTCTGGTATATTTCTGGTGTATATCCGGTGTATTTCCGGTATATTTCTGGTGTATTTCTGGTATATTTCTGGTGTATTTCCGGTACATTTCTGGTGTATTTCCGGTACATTTCTGGTGTATTTCTGGTATATTTCTGGTATATTTCTGGTGTATTTCTGGTATATTTCTGGTATATTTCTGGTATATTTCTGGTGTATTTCTGGTATATTTCTGGTGTATTTCTGGTGTATTTCTGGTATATTTCTGTTGTATTTCTGGTATATTTCTGTTGTATTTCTGGTATATTTCTGTTGTATTTCTGGTGTATTTCTGGTATATTTCTGGTGTATTTCTGGTATATTTCTGTTGTATTTCTGGTATATTTCTGTTGTATTTCTGGTATATTTCTGGTATATTTCTGTTGTATTTCTGGTGTATTTCCGGTACATTTCTGGTGTATTTCTGGTGACTGTGACCCGGTCTCACCTGCTGATGGACTGATTTGTCCCGGTGATGCGTTCCTGGACGTTTTGGTCGGTATGTCTCTGACCTCTCCGGCGCTCACTTCCTCTTCCTCCTCTAAGCCCCGCCCCCAGGAGCCCTGCAGGGGTCAGAGGTCAGCTTTAGTCCCAGTATGAGTCAGTTAGATCAGTATAAACCAATCAGAATGGTTTACCTCAGGCTGTGGGCGGGGCTCTCTCTGCTGCAGCTTCGTCAGAACGCTCAGTAAGATGCTGTGACCTCTGACCTGACCCTCACTGGGCGGGTCAAACTCCTGCAGGAAACACACAGAGTACAAAGTAAAAGTCAAAAAAGCATAAAATTAAACTTGCTCCATGAGTCAAATATAAAGTCTATAAACTTTAAACATGAACATCTCCAAACTGACAGAACGATAGAAAAGAACTGTGAGACTGTAAATAAAGAGCAGGATCAAATCAATAAGTAATCAATTAAAAAATCATCTCTTTCTGGCTCTGGCTTTTGTTCAGAGAAATAAAGTTCTCTCACCATCTCCTGGAGCTCCTGCAGAGAACTGGAGAAACTGCAGCCCTCCTCTGGAACTGACACAACAGAGACCGGGTTAGGCCTGGTCCAGTCCTGGTTCTGGTCCAGTCCTGGTTCAGTCCTGGTTCTGGTTCAGTCCTGGTTCTGGTCCAGTCCTGGTTCTGGTCCAGTCCTGGTTCTGGTTCAGTCCTGGTTCTGGTTCAGTCCTGGTGCTGGTCCAGTCCTGGTTCTGGTCCAGTCCTGGTTCTGGTCCAGTCCTGGTGCTGGTTCAGTCCTGGTTCTGGTCCAGTCCTGGTTCTGGTCCAGTCCTGGTTCTGGTTCAGTCCTGGTTCTGGTTCAGTCCTGGTTCTGGTTCAGTCCTGGTGCTGGTTCAGTCCTGGTTCAGCCCTGCTTTAAAATTTAACACTAACCTACCACAGGCCTCCAGACTAACTATTATCATCACTGTCTCAGAACCAACACTAAAACTGTCCCGAAAACCAGTATCCCCCAGTGTCTCCCAGTGTCTCCCAGTGTCCCCCATTGTCCCCCAGTGTCTCCCAGTGTCTCCCAGTGTCCCCCAGTGTCCCCCAGTGTCTCCCAGTGTCCCCCAGTGTCTCCCAGTGTCTCCCAGTGTCTCCCAGTGTCTCCCAGTGTCTCCCAGTGTCCCCCAGTGTCCCCCAGTGTCCCCCAGTGTCCCCCGGCAGGTGTGGGGCTGTTACCGTGTGTAGCCTGTAGTCGGTGGAGGCTCAGCAGCAGCTCTCCTTCTGAGATGTGTTTGGGAAGAGTTCGACTGGTGCCTGAGGAAGAAGAGGAGGAAGAGGAGTGGTCTGGGGAGGAGTCAGATGAGGAGGAGGAGGAAGGACAGGGCTCAGGACCAGGACTGGACTCTGGAGGTCTCTCTGGGTCTACACTGGTCTCACTGCAGAGAAACAGGATTTCAACAGGTTATAGTTGGATTTGGAAAAGTCAAGCTTCACAGTTTGAGACTGAGTCGGGGTCAAAGCGTTCTAACATTTAACCAAGTTCCAAATATTTTAAGGCCTTGATGTTCACGATCTCAAAGGTGGAGCCTGTTCTAGCAGCTCTACACTAGCTCCACCCTTTTGCCCAAATATGGTCGCCTCTCACTTACACCGGCTGCTCTTCCTGTTGCTGTGGTGTGTCCTGAACCAATGGTGGCGCAGTGCTGGGACATGTGACCGGGGGACTGGGAGGGGGCGTGGCTACATGCTCAGGGGGCGGGTCCTCCTTCAGGCTGGGCAAATCAGAGGGAGGGGGCGTGGTCCGGGGAGTAGTCACTAAAGAAAGAGGCGGAGTCTGAGGCACAGGAGGCGGAGTCGGGCTGTGGACCGGAGTTGGTTCAGGAGTTGGGACCAAGATCTGGAACAGAAAAGGGTTTGGACAGGGTTTAGTTGGAATTGAACAGGTTTTAGATGGATTTGTACAGGTTTACCTCCTGAGGCTTTGGTTCTGTCAGTTCTAAACCTGGTTCGGACTCTGGTCCTGGTCCTGGTTCTGGCCCAGGTTTTGGTTCAGTCTGAGTTTCCTGAAACTCTCTTGATCCCAGAAACAGAGCCACAGTTTCAGTCAGGACTTCGTGGACTAGGCTCCGAACCAGGTCCTGGTCCAGAGAGTCCAGAGTCGACCTGCAGCTGTAGATCACAGTCTCCTCCTGCTGGAACAGCAGAAGAAGAAATGAGCCAAAACCACAGAAGAAGAGGAGACTGGATGGACTAGGGTTGGTTCTGACAGGCCCAGGGTCGGTTCTGATGGACCAGAGTCGGTTCTGATGTGACTACGGTCGGTTCTGACAGGACTAGGGTTGGTTCTGACGGGACAGTCTGGACTCACCTAGGCCCGAGGCTCCGCTGGGCTCTGATTGGTCGAAGGGTTTGCTGTGGGTGGGGTCAGAGGGTGGACGATGGTACATTTCAGAGATCATCCTCGTCATGAGCTGCTGCTCCACCCTGAAAACACCAGACCTGCTTTAGTCCTGTTCAGTCCTGGTTCAGTCCTGGTTCAGTTTTGGTTCAGTCCTGACTTACCACTGGACCAGCCGGTTCTGCAGGGCGTCTGTGTAGAGGCTGAGGTCTGGAGCCTGGTCTTGGACTGGATTTGGGGCCGGAGCCTGTGGAGGAAACAGTGGACCCTGGTACTGGACTGGACCTGGACTTGGACTTCCCTCAAGCTGCAGCAGGTCCTTCTCCTGGAGCTCAGCTGGACTCAGACTGGACCAGAGAGGATTTGGTTTATGTAGATATATTTTTAAAGGTAAAGTAGAACCTGGGTCTCTGTAGTATGTGGTATGCACTCCACCAGGTGATGTCAATGTAGTCCTTATTAAAAACATGCTACATTAAAATATCCTCCAAACATCATAAAACCCTTCTAAACAAACATCATGAGTTTAGTTTTCATCTCGTTTCATGTTCAGCTGAAGTGAACAGTCTGACTCCAGGTGTGTTTTACCTGTTGGCTGAGGTCGGCCACAGACAGGAAGTGTGTCCCCGGGAACTCTTCCTCTTCCTGTTCCTCTGGAGCCGACTGCACGACGTGGACTGAGGTCAACACAGGAGCCATTTCTGATTTCTGTAAAAAAGGGATAGAACACAGCGGGTTAACATTTGAACAGGTTTTAGATGGATTCAAACAGGTTTTAGATGGATTCAAACAGGTTTTATAAGGTTTTGACAGGTTTTGGTTGAATTTGAAAAGGCTTTAGTTGGATTTTAGCTTGCAGATGTTCACCTGAGGCAGAGGCTCATCCTGTTTCATGACAGCTTTGGGCGATGATGTCACTTCCTGTTCAGGCTGGGCTTTGGGCGATGATGTCACTTCCTGTTCAGGCTGGGCTTTGGGCGATGATGTCACTTCCTGTTCAGGCTGGGTTTCGGATGGTGATGTCACTTCCTGTTGAGCTCTGTGGGAGGAGTCTATTCTGGGTCGACCTGTGGTTCATTTGTTCAATATTTATGGTTTAACACAGAACAAACACTGAAGAGGCCAGAACAGGTCCTAAATACTGACCGAGAGGAATGGCCATTGCTGGGAAACACGGTCCAGACTGAGACTGGACCAGACCAGGACCAGAGCCAGGACCAGGGTCTGAGTAAGAACTGGTCTGAGTCTTACAGGACTTCAGCTTTACTCCTGAAAAACAGAGATGATAATGTATCAAATAGGAAAAAACGGAGACTAAATTAGGTCCATCTGAGGTCTAACCCTGGTCTAACTCTGGTCTAACCCTGGTCTAACTCTGGTCTAACTCTGGTCTAACTCTGGTCTAACCCTGGTCTAACTCTGGTCTAACTCTGGTCTAACCCTGGTCTAACTCTGGTCTAACCCTGGTCTAACCCTGGTCTAACTCTGGTCTAACCCTGGTCTAACTCTGGTCTAACTCTGGTCTAACTCTGGTCTAACCCTGGTCTAACTCTGGTCTAACTCTGGTCTAACCCTGGTCTAACTCTGGTCTAACCCTGGTCTAACCCTGGTCTAACTCTGGTCTAACCCTGGTCTAACTCTGGTCTAACCCTGGTCTAACTCTGGTCTAACTCTGGTCTAACCTGGTCTAACCCTGGTCTAACTCTGGTCTAACTCTGGTCTAACCCTGGTCTAACTCTGGTCTAACCCGGTCTAACTCTGGTCTAACTCTGGTCTAACCCTGGTCTAACTCTGGTCTAACCCGGTCTAACTCTGGTCTAACCCTGGTCTAACCTGGTCTAACCCTGGTCTAACCCTGGTCTAACTCTGGTCTAACCCTGGTCTAACTCTGGTCTAACTCTGGTCTAACCCTGGTCTAACTCTGGTCTAACTCTGGTCTAACCCTGGTCTAAGAAGGTCTGTTTTTTAGAAGAAGACATTTTGATTGACAGGAATGACCTCTGACCTCGGACACTCTCGACGATCCGGGGGCGGGGTTTGTGTCGGTCAGGTGACACAGGTGAGACAGGTGAGCTGAGACGCAGGTACGGACTCCTCTTCAGAGTCCGCCTCAGTCCATCGTGAGGCGCTCTGCCATAAAGACCAGTCAGGTACGAGTCCGGGTCCACAGCCTGAGAACCAGATAAAACCAGGTCAGAACCAGATAAAACCAGGTCAGAACCAGATAAAACCGGGTCAGAACCAGGACTTGTTAGACTCAGACCGGTTTTGAAGCAGGTCTGTTTTTGTTGTTCGTGGTTCTACTTCCTGTCACTCTGAGCGTGCTCAGTGGCCTCCCTCGGCCTGAGGGGGCGGAGCTCTTCCTGTCGGCTGCGTTCCTATTGGTCCCTACAAAGACTGGTTTGACTGAAGCCTTTTCCATCTCCTCCTGAAAAAACACAGAAAACCTGTTCAAATCCATCTACAACCGGTTCAAATCCATCTAAAATCTGTTCAAATCCATCTAAAACCTGTTTAAATCCATCTAAAACCTTTTACCTGGATGTCACTGGTTAAAATGCTGATCCATGAATCCACTGTTTTCTTGATGCGTACCTCACCAGTCCAGTCTCTTCAAACACAGAAATTATAAGGGTTTATTTACACTCCTAAAACCACAGCTGTACATCAGAGCTGGTTTAGTCCAGTCTTGAGTCTAGATCAGTCCGGTTCCGGTCTGTTTTCACCTGTTCTGCGACAGAGCGTCCAGTTGACAGTGTAGAACTTCTCCGGTTCTGGCTCTGAGCTGAGACTCCAGATTCTCCTCCAGAAGTTTCTTTTGTCTCTGAACTCGACGTAGAACTTTTCCCGCCTCGTCCAGAGCCGACCGACCCCCAGACCTCAGAACAGGACCACAGTCGGACCGGACACCATTTTGTGCCGTTTGCTGACCGCTCTGAGCCCAGTTTCTTTGTATTTTTGTCTCATTTTGTTGAAATACAGACTTGGTTTGACTTTGCGTATGATTTTTTGTTTTTTCCACTGAGTTTTGGCAGATCTCTGAGTGGTTTTGCCGGGATTCTAAGTGGTTCTGATTAGATTTAATCCTGTTCTGTAAGTATTCGATGTAGTTTTCATGATCTTTGTTTCCATTTTGCTGCTGTTCTGTCTGTTTTCGTTGAATTTCAGTCTCATTTTGGTGAAAAAAAGGCTTAGTTTGTTCCTTCTGGTCAGTTTCTGTTTGGTTTTGTTGGTTCTCGATAAAGTTCGGTTTGGACTGGGCTTATTTTCAGAGAGTCCAACTGGATTTGGACCTGGTTCTGCTGGGTTTCTAAGTGGGTTTGGTGAGATTTGATCATGTTTGTAAGTATCAATGTAGTTTTGATGGTCATTTTGTTGGAACTGGGCCTTGTTTTGAGATTCAAGTGGATTTTGTGAGTATTTTGTTTTTGAAATGGTTTTGTTGGGACTGGACTGAGTTTGGTTGGATTTGCAGGGTTTTCGTCCGTTTTGGTGTATTGGGATCTATTTTGCAGGTTTCGATTGGACTGAGGTGAGACTCTGTGAGGTCTGGTCCGGTTCTGGAGGTTTTTGTTGGACTTGGACTTGTCTTCTTTGGAAGGAGACAGTG
>JAWCTZ010000095.1:0-87342 GCA_036850595.1 Rhyacichthys aspro | reverse complement strand
ATTTAATACTATTTAATACTTGTTTAATATGGATTTAATACTGTTTAATACTGTTTAATACAGTTTAATACTGTTTAATATGGTTTAATACGGTTTAATACTGTTTAATATGGTTTAATACTGTTTAATACTGTTTAATACTGTTTTCACACAAATAAACCTTGACCCAAGATGACGTTAGCAAGTCTCCAGCTCAGATCAGTACAGTTCATCTTTATCCTGTATAAACACAGCTGGACGTTCATGTCACAATTTAAAAGGGGCCTAGGGTCTAAGGGCCATCTTCTTTCTCTGTCTGATTCTGATCTCGGTTTGGTTCTGATCTGGGTCTGGCCCTGATCCGGGTCTGGTTCTGATCTGGGTCTGGTTCTAAAACCCTTTGGTTCTGTCTGAATCAGGGCTGGAGGCTAACTTTGAGAAAGTCGAGACCCAGAACCTGCAGATCCCGTACGACTTCAGCTCCATCCTTCAGTACGGACCGTGAGTATCCACATAAACAAAGTCTGTTTAAAACCTGTTCAAATCCAGCTAAAGCCTGGTTGTTTTTCAGGAAGGCCTTCTCTGTAAACGACTCCGTTACGATCGAGCCTTTGGACCCGGCCATGTCAGGGGTTGAGTTTGGAGCTGCTACTTCCTTGAGTCCCAGCGACATCAAACGCATCAACAATCTTTATCAGTGTTGACCAATCACAGCGCTGTGTTTACATTCGCTCTTAACCTGTTAATATGAACAGGTGGATTTTTATCCTAATAATAAAAATAACAATAATCAAATAATAAAAGACTTTCTCCTGATGCTGTTTTTATTTAATCCTTTTCTTAAACTAAATAGTATGTATTTTTATTCCTTAAAACAAACCAACGGTTTTTAAGCTGAGGTTTAGTCTGATGTGGATGGAGCTCCCTCTAGTGACTGCTTACTCATTAAATCGATTCAGCCAATCAGAGTGGCTCCAGAACTCACATGACTCACTCCCATCTAAAACCTGCACCTTCACCAATGATCCCTGGGCATGAGCTGCAGCCAATAGGGTTCAACCTGGAGAAAACGAGGCGTCTTATAACGTCTTATAAAGGCTGTAAATTCTGTTTTTGTTTTTTTATGTGGTGGATGAATAACACTAAGTCTGTTCTCAGTCCTTTTGATTTTTGTAGCCTACAACCCAAACCCATCTGGACAGTTTCGGACATTGGCTTTCCATTGGTAAAGGTCTTGTAATTTTTGGACATCAGTAAATATTGAAATCTGTCCAAAAATAAGTTTCTGTGGTGTGTATCTCAAGAACCAAAAAAGCCAGATAAGTGCTCTTCATTTTGCAATTTGAGACTCAAATGAGAATTTTCAGCGGGCCCAAACTTTGAAACTTTTTTTGTTTTGTTTTTTGTTTAGTTGTTAAATATGTTGCTGTTTTGTGGTCATTTAATATGAAGATAAAGTCATGTTGCCTCAAGCCCAAATTAGCTGGGACAGGCTGGAGCCCCCCTGAGAGTAAGACTTACATATCCTTTCTAACAAGAAACCTGCTACTTAAAACTCCAAGCTAACTTCTACCTGAACTCATCCACGGCTGAATCGTTCTTTTTCTGTCGCTACAGCTGCTGCTTAAAAAAGAGAGGGTGACACAGCTGTGGCCTCGATGGGTGGGTCAAACCATTTGCAGGCGGGGTTTCTTTTTCTTAAAATATTTAAAATGTTTTGTTTTAAATATATCTCATTAATAAATGTAATATTTCCATCCTAATTTAACTGTAATAGAATAACATATATATTTTTAAAGTTCGTCTTAATTTAGGGGTGGCTAATTTGTTATTGTAGAGGCGCTGGAGCACCCCTAAAAGTGGTCTAGCCTCGTCTGTGAGAAACAGCAGTTAGATGCTAGCATGCGGAAGACAGCATGTAAACAGAGCAGCAGAGCACGGCCACGGAGAAGGTACAGGGAGACGAGCTTTATACACTCCACGATATTAAACACAAATAACCTTTAGCCCAATAACAACAGCACGTGAACGCTCTGCCTAAATAACCCATTTAGCACTAATACATAGCCTAAAGCTTTCTGCTCTTCTCGTGAACGGCGTGTGGGTCTGTGCCAGTCCAGGCCGACAAAGGTTCCCTGTTGACGGACAGGCTAATACTAGACCTCAGGACCGGTCAGAGTGAAGTCTGGAACGAACGGGATTGAAAAATCAGTCACGTGCACGTGTCTTGTTGTTTGCGCACGTGTGATGCTTGAACATGGGGCTGAATCAGAAGAGGAGCTTGATTGCGGTAAGCTAGCTGCAGCAACGTCACGTCACACATACAGAACAGTATACATATATAAATATAATATAATATATATATAATATAATAGTATATATATATAAGTATGGCGATGAAACGCGATGCCTGTATATAATAAGCCATTAATGAAAAGACTGAATGCCTTGCAGGTCCTCAGCCAACGTCAGGTGTCTCTGTCAGTCACTTAGCTGATAATGAAGCAGCCCAGCAGCAGCACTCAAGGATGGGCAGGTACAACACAAAAATGACGCTAGCCTAAGTTTAAAACACCCTAATCATTTATTTTTTGGTAGTAAGCAGTGGTGTAGTCTACGTGATACGCAGGTATACGCCGTATGCCCACTACGAAAGCAGCGGGATTTCCGTATAATCACTACAAAACGCACACTGGTGCGTAACTGTGTATGCCAAAAGCAGCCACTTGCTGGTGCACGCTGTTAGATTCAACTTCTGTGTACAACTGCTACCCTCCCCCACCCCACTCTGTCCCAGGTTCCGGTTAGAGCTTTCTGATTGGTTCAGGGCGCAAAGTGGGAGGGACGAAGAAAAAATACTTTGAGACCACCTGTGTAAAACGAGTCAAATGAAAAGGAAACAAGCGACACTCTTGTGTTGTGAGTGTTTTTTATATGCCTCACACTATATCTGAGAAAACCGCTGAAACGTCCACATTATTGTGAATATTATTATATTGTTAAATTAAGTCTGTATTGTTAAAAAAAAGCTAGGCTAGCGAATTTTTAAATAGGCATCCTTGTTTAGAATGGAGGGACAGAAAGGTTACTTAACACATTTTCTCCATAAAATAGTTGAATAAATATAAATTACTATTTTTTACTTTTATTTGGCTGTTTCTTTTCATTCATCTCTTATTTTGTATTTTTTATGCGCTTTCAATTGCGGGCATCTCTGGAGGCCTATGTGTTATTAGTAGGCCTAATAACACATAGCACCATCATATCACTTGTTCATATGATGGAGTATTTGTCAGTGACTGTCCTGGCCACATCTATTGCATGGCCTGGCTGTCCTGGGAGTAGATCCTTTCTTCTGTGGTTCTCCCTGACGTTTCTTTTTCCCGGCTGGGTTTTTTGAGTTTTTCCTTACCCTGATGGAGGGTCTAAGGACAGGCGACGTTGTCCTGCTCAGCCTGTTTGCATTTTACTGTCTGTTTTGTGAAGCCCTTTGAGGCAATTGTTGTTGTGATACAGGGCTATACAAATAAAATTGAATTATTAGTGAGGGTAATGACTGATGGCATTCATTGAGGATGGGGCCGTAGAAGTTTGTTGACAGTTGACAGTATATCCACTACAAAAATGTAGACTACACCACTGGTAGTAAGTACATGTTTGTATGTTAATATTATCTTATCCTGCCTTAGTACTTGCAGTCGTGTTTTAAAACAATGTTATTGCTGAATAAGTCCTGCTTTAGTCTTGTTTTAGTCAATAGACTTAATATTGGTTTTTAGGATATAACTAGCAACATGACCTTAATCTAAAGTAGACTTTAATCTAAGTCAAAAATATATTTTTGCTTGAATATACTCACACATGATTGTTTTGTTAACTTTCAAGACTGGCATTTTGACAAATAGTATTTTGAAAAACAGCAAAACAGTTCCTTGAAAACAGTACTTGATACAGTCAAATGGGTTTTTTTGCCATCTGCTGGCCAGTGGTTGTAACAGCACCGAGCATTAAGCATAGTCTTATTGCAGTACATCAGCATATAATTATTTCACTACATAGAAACCAGGGCTGGTCTGAGCCACATGTCCCGGGCTGGAAATGAGTCCCACCCCGGCCCTGAATGGCATCAATATTGTTTAGCAACTCGTTTACAAATGTGCTGTACAAATAAAATTGACTGCACTTAACTGATATTATGTTTGTATTTCAGACATAGAGCCAAGGTCCACAAAGTGAAGACAAAAGAAGAGGCAGCTACTGGCAGACATCAGAGCTCTTGAAGAGAAGGTTGCCAGGTTGAAGGATGAGAGAGATTTTCTCCAAACCCTCAACATGGTCATGATGTAATAGGTATAACTAGCACTATATGCCTCTGTAAGAGATTTAAGGTGATTTGTTTCATAACATGATTTCATTCAAAAAGAGGTAAAAGGTTAAAGTAGTAAAAAGGTTTGCAATAAGTTAATTAATACATGATAATTTTACATAAGCCTTAAAACGACCAAATGTAGTTAAAAGTTGTTAAAATGTTTATTATATTTCATGTTGTAATAATTTCTTCCTTCTGTCATTTCATTTAAGGTACTAGCAATCTAATGCATTAGTGATCAGCTATTAAGCCTTGCATGCTTTGACTGCTCTGAGATCGATTGGTCTTTGGTCATGGCTTCACCTACCACTAGGGATTGCTGTTTCTCCTCATTGCATTAAACCTAATGCATGTGAGAAACACCGTGAATCACTCTCGGGATTCTTTCTCCCGTTTCCAGGTAACGGTGACCGAATATGAATGTTTGTACAGAGTACATTGTTTAAGCATAACACTGCTTACTTAGTGTTAGTTTGGAGTTAAGTTAACTTAAGCTAAGTTTTGTCGCTGTGCGGTGTGTGGTGGGACCTTACAATACGTTGTGCCTCGAGTGAACTTGCACTCCGCCATCTTGTGCCTGTACATGCCATATAAAGCTAGTATGTGGAGCTAGGTAACTTTTCTATTGTCAGCCCTGTTGTACAATACATATTTTCTTGCATATATTGTTGTTTTTGTCTAGAGACAAGTTTTCTTCCATTGTGTGTCACTTTAGCAGTACACTTATTTGTTAAATGTAAAGTACAATTGTTCGTAAGAGATTGCATTAAACTAATGCATGTGAGAAACACAGTGAATCACTCTCAGGATGCTTTCTCCCCTGTTTCCAGGGGTGTAACAATGACAGGCACAGTTGATTTCTTCATGTGGCGGTTGATAACATACTTGTATTATTCAGTTATCATTTTTAAAATATATACATGGACATTTTATGTTGGGGTGGATTATTAGCATAGGCAGGTCACAGCTTTTGAGTTAACACAAACACACCAGTTAGGCCAGAGACACAGTGGATGCAGGTAGCTTAGGGTAGAGTTGGATTGCACGCTAATCTGTCAAGGGCTCAAGATGGTGGGTGTTTATTAGGGTTATTATTATTATTGAAACAATAAAATAGTCATTTAAAATAACCTATTTTAAAAATCACATTAAACTAAAACGTTATAAGCCTTCAATATCAACATGGGAAGAAATGATTTAATTTGATAAATGTAAACCACGTAGGCTGAATGACTAGTCGTTGATGGGATGGTCTGTCACTAGCCTGGCCAGCCAGACAGCTTTCTCTTTGTATTACATACAGAGAAAGAGTCTGGATCCCAATCTGCCTCCGATTTCTTCTCCGGCGCTTTCTTTCCCGACCAATCGTAGCGAGGAGGCGAGATTTTGTTCGCGTCATATTGAGCGAGAAAACAGTAGCAGGTTTAGGGAGCTTACTACGATCGAAATAAGCACTAAACTCGATATTACACCCTGCGTCCTCAGATGTTTCTGACAAAAACAACAGAAGTCATTCACCGTCTCGAACATCTTCTCTCTCGAGCCACGCTGGTGTACGCTGTGGTTTGTTGACAACTTGAATAAGTTTCGCTTTCCTTACGTCACATCAGTGGCTTCTCTGATTGGTTCACTCAGAGAGCGTTAGTTCTGCCCATGCTCCTGCCTTGAAATCCTGTTTAAATCCAGCGATCCCAGACTAACTTCTCTGTATGTAATACAAAGAGAAAGCTGTCTGGCTGGCCAGGATTAGTCTGTCACCTCCTAAAGCAGCTGATTATTATGGATTTTTATCTGTCTATTATCTGTATTATTATTATTTTATCTGTCAATAGCACAAAAATTAATACATTTGCAGTGTCAGTGCAGCATTTCATCAAACTTCTCAGGGGCCTTTGGGAGGTATGGAGGGTTCTTTGGAACATAGGGCGTGATCTTTTGAACGTACGGAGGGTTCTTTTGCGTACGGAGGGGCTTTGGGAAATATTGACGGGCTTTGGAACGTACGGAGGGGTCTTTGGGACGCACGAATTTTGCTTTGGACGTACAGAGAGTCTTTTTTGTACAGAGGGGCGTTGGGACATACATAGGCCTTTGGAACCCACGGAGGGTCTTTGCGATGTACGGAGTGGTCTTTGGTACATACTGAGGGGCTCTGGAATGTACGGAGGGGTATTTTTTACGTACGGAGAGGTCCTTTTCTTAAGGAGGGGCCTTTGCGACATACTGAGGGGCTTTGGAACGTACCAAGGGGTTTTTTGGATGTACAGAGTGGTCTTTTCATACTCAGGGGCCTTTGGGAGGTAAGGAGGGTTGGTTTTGATGTACGGAGGGTCTTTGGACATACGGAGTGGTCTTTTTCATACGGAGGGGGCCTTGGTAGGTACAGAGGCTTTGCTGGGACGTACGGAGGAGCTTTGCAACGTAGGGATGTGTCTTTTTTGTACTCAGTGGTCTTAGGGAGGTACAGAGGGTTGTTTTTAGTTTGGACGTACGTATAGTCTTTGGATGTTCAGATTTTCCTTTTTGTACGGAGGTCGTGTTTCGGACATACGGGGGCTTTGGAACGGACGGATGGGTCTTTGGGATGTATAGAGGGGCCTTAGGGAGGTATGGAGGATTGTTAAGGACGTACAGAGGGGTCTTTTCGCACAGAGGGGCCTTTGAAACATACGGAAGGTTCGTCCGGACTTAGGATGTGATCTTTGAACACACGGAGGGGTCTTTTTCGTACGGAGTGACCTTTGGGACATACTGAGGGGGCTTTGGAATGTACAAAGGGTCTTTGAAGTAGAAAGGGCTTTTCGGACATATGGAGGGGGCTTTGGAACATGCAAAGCTTCTTTGGGATGTACTGATGGACTTTTTTATATGGAGGTGTATTTGTGACGACTTGGAGGGGTCTTTGGGATGTACGGATGGTGCTTTTGGATATATATCGAGTTGTGTTTTTCAGAGGGGCTTTCGGACATACGTAGGAGCTTTGGAACGTACAGAGGGCTCTTTCGGATGTACGGAGTGGTCTTTAGGAAGACGGAGGGATTTTGTCATATGGAGGCTATTTGCAATGTACAGAGTGGTCTTTGGGACATATAGAGGTGCTTTGGACCTACGGAGGATCTTTTGTATGGAGGGGCCTGAACGTACGTACGGTTCTTTGGGACATACGTTGTGGTCTTTGGAACGTACGGAGGGTCTTTTTCATATGGAGGGCCTTTGAAACGATCAGAGGGTGCTTTTAAACGTATGGAGTGGTCTTTTTCGTATGGACGTTCCTTTGGAACATACGTAGGGTTCTTTGGGACATACAGAGTTGTCTTTTGAAGCGTACGGAGGGTCTTTTCGTGACGGAAAGACCTTTGCGACATACTGAGGGGCTTTGGAACGTACGAAGGGATTTTTAGGATTTACTGAGGGGTCTTTTTGTACGTACGGACGTACATCTTTGGGATGTACTCATTGTTTTTTTATACAGAGGTGTATTTGGGATGCACGGAGGGCGTCTTTGGGACGTACAGATGGTGCTTTTGGATATACCAAGGGTCTTTTTGTAATGAGGGGCCTTTGGGAGCGTATGGATGGTTGTTTGGGACGTACGGAGGGGTCTTTAGGATGTACGGAGGTTTCTTTTGAATGAAGGTCGTTTGGACATACGTAGGGGCTTTGGAATGTCTGGATGGGTCTTTGGGATGTATAGAGGGTCTTTGGGGCGTACGGATGGTGCTTTTGGACGTATTGAGGGGTCTTTTTCAATGGAGGGCCTTTGGGACACACATAGGGCTTTGGAACGAACGGAGGGCTCTTTGGGATGTACGGAGTTGTCTTTGGGACATACAGAGAGGTGCTTTATACAGAGGCATATTTGTGATGTACAGAGTGGTGTTTGGGACGGATCGAGGGTGCTTTGTAACGACGGAGGTGTCTTTTTTGCCGAGGTTTATTGGGATGTCGGAGGGTCTTTTACGGAGGGCCTGGACATTGAGGGCTTTGGAATGTACGGAGGGTCTTTTGTATTGAGAGTTTTTTCATATGGATGGGCGTTATGGACATATGTACGGGCTTTGGAACGTACGGATGGGTCTTTGGCATGTACAGAGTGGTCTTTGGGAAGTACAGTGGGTCTTTCTCATACTCAGGGTCCTTGGAAGATATGGAGGGTTGTTTGGGACGTACATTGGGGTCTTTGGAATTTACGGAGGGTTCTTTGGGACATAGGGTGTGATATTTTGGACGTACGTCGGGGTCTTTTCAGTATGGAGGGGCTTTGGGACATAGTTAGGGGGCTTTGGAATGCACGGAGGGGTCTTTGGACGTACGGAGAGGTCTTTTTCACACGGAGGGTCGTTTTGGACATTCCTAGCGGGCTTTGTACGACGGTGCGGATGGGTCTTGGGATGTACAGAGGTGCTTCAGGATGTGTATGAGTGGTCTTTGTCTCAGGACCTTTGGAGACTCGGAGGGTTGTTTGGGACGTATGGGGGGTCTTTTGACGACGTGGAGTGCTCTTTTCAATGCGGAGGGGCCTTTGTAGGTACAGGGGTTTTTTGGGACGGACGGAGGAGCTTTGGAACGTATGAGGGGTCTGTTTTTACTCCTCAGGCCCTTTGGGGAAATACGGAGGGGCTTTGGAACGTACGGAGGGTTGATTGGGACATACGGAGGGTTTTTTTCGTACGGAGGGACCTTTGGAACGTATGGAGGGTTCTTTGGAACATACGGTGTGGTCTTTTGAACGTATGGAGGGGCTTTTTGTCTAAGGGGCCTTTGGAACATACTGAGGGGCTTTGGAATGTATGGAGGGTGGTTTTATACAGAGGTGTATTTGCGACGTACAAAGGGTCTTTGGGACAAACGGAGGGTGCTTTGGAACATACGCAGTGGGTTTTTTGTACTGAGGTCTATTTGGGACATACAGAGGGGTCTTTGGGATGTACTGAGGGTGCTTTGGGACGTACGGAGGGGTCTTTGGCACGTACAGAAGGGTTTTTTATACAGAGGTGAATTTGCGATGTACAGAGTGGTTTTTGGGATGTGTCAAGGGTTCTTTGGAACGATGAGGGGTTTTTTGTACCAAAGTGTATTTGAGACGTCTTTGGCCTCTAGGGCTCAAAATGGCTATTTTGCCATAGGATAATGTATGTTTTTGACCAAATTCCCTATAAATGTGACCGGAAACAAAATACATGAAAAATCTTTAAAAACCTCTTGGAGCATTTATTTATGCCCAAGAAGTCATTTAAATTTGACAGAATTGCAGGTGGCCAAAAGGGAAATATTTCTACATTATGGTCTTGTGTTGTTGACCAAATTGGGAGAGTCAGTGATAGAGAAAATGCTTCAAAACACATTAAAACACCTTTGAGAGTATTTATTTATACCCAGAAAGTAATTTTAACAAGTTTCTGGACAGAATTGCTGGTGGTCAAAAATTAACAATTTTTCTACATTATATTATTCTTATTATTTTTGACCAAATTTAGGACAAACAACATCCACCCAAAAATATGCTTCAAAACCTTGAAACACAGCTGGTAGCATTTAGTTATACCCAAGAATTCATTTTAACCACTGTTGGGCCAAGATTTGAGGTGACCCAAAATGGACATTTTGCCATAGTATAGTCCTATGTTTTGGAAAAATTTGGGACATATGGGAATGCCCAGTAAAAGCTTGAAAACACCTTCAAATATCCTGGGACCATTTATGTATTCCCAGAAATCCATTTTAAACACTTTTTGGCCAAAATTGGATGCGACCCAAAATTACCATTTTGCCATAGTATAGCCTTATGTTTTTGCCCAAATTTGTGACAACAGTGACTGGCCCGAAAATGCTTCAAAACACATTAATATTGCCCTAGGAGTATTTATTTATACCCTGAAAGTCATTTTAATACATTTCTGGCATGAATTGCAGGTGGCCAAAAATGGCAATTTTGCCATAGTATAGCTTATGTTTTTGACCAAATTTGGGACAAACAGGAACCACCCAAGAAATATTTGAAAACACCTTAAAATATCTCTGTGAGCATTTATTTATTCCAGGAAGTCATTTAACCTCTTGGCCAAAATTGGAGGCGACCCAAAATTATCATTTTGCCATAGTTTAGCTTTATGTTTTTGACCAAATTTGGGTCAAACAGCAACCACCTAGAAAATGCATCAAAACACATTGAAACACACATAGGACCATTTATTTATACCCAGGAATTAATTTTATCTACTGTTGGGCCAAGATTTGAGGTGACCCAAAAGAACATTTTGCCATAGTATAGCCTTATGTTTTTCACCAAATTTGGGTCAAGCAGCAACCACTAGAAAATGCTCAAAACACTATTGGCCATACCTGGGAGCTTTTATTATACCAGGAATTCATTTTAACTACTGTTGGGCCAAGATTGAGGTGACCAAAAAGGACATTGTGCCATAGTATAGCCTTATGTTTTTGCCCAAATTTGGGACAAACAGTGACTGCCCAGAAAATGCTTCAAAACACATTAATATTGCCCTAGGAGTACTTATTTATACCCTGAAAGTCATTTTTAATACATTTCTGAATTTGAGGTGGCCAAAATGGCAATTTTGCCATAGTATAACATTATAATTTTGAACAATTTTGGGATAAGCGGTTACCACCCAAAATGCTTTAAAACACCTTAAAATAGCTCTGTGAGCATTTATTTATGCCCAGGAAGTCATTTAACCACTTTTGGGCCCAAATTTAGGTCACACAATGGCCATTTTCAGCCATCATCGATAAGAAGCCTATGTATTTAAAGCCTTCTCTCTGCTACTTTATCCAGCTGTTTAAGCTGTGCCAAACCCACCTCCACTCATCACCACCTCAGCTGTGAAGCACACTCATCATCACCCCATCTGCATGTTCACTCACCTCTTCATCTCATCACCACCACCAGTGTCTAGGCCCGGGGAAGAACTGTAAAGCATCTACTCAGCTCTTCACACTCATCACATGACGTCTCCACGTCTGCTGGGGTCTAAGTGCCAAAGATGTACTCAAGCACGATTTATACTTTCAATAAATCTTATGTCAAAACATATATTGTGTCTGTTTCTGTTTGGAGTCTCTCAGGTTGAATTGAAGGTGACCCAAAATGGCCATTTTTTATAGTATAGATTTGTGTTTTAACCAAGTTGGTTTGTTAGTGGCTTCCGAGAAAATGCATGATATCAGCTTAAAATACCCCTGGGAGCATTAATTGATGCCCAGGGAGTCATTTCAACCACTTTTGTGTAAGAATTGGAGATGACGAAAAACGCCCATTTTGCAATAGTATAGCCATATGTTTTTGACCAAATTTAGAAAATATGGTGACCGACCACAAAAATGCTTGAAAATACCTTGAAACACACATGGGAGGATTTATTGATGCCCAGGCAGTCATTTCAACCACTTGGGCCAAAATTGTAGGTGACCCAAAATGACCATTTTGCCATAGTATAGCCTTATGTTTTTGACCAAATTTGTGAGAAACAGTGACCACCCAGAAAAATTTCAAAACACATTCATATTGCTCTGGGAGTATTTATTTATACCCTGGCAGTCATATTAATACATTTCTGGCCAGAACTTCAGCTGGCCAAAATGGACATTTTGCCATAGTATAGCCTTATGTTTTTGACCAAATTTGGGACAAACAGTTACCACCCAAAAAATGCTTTAAAACACCTTAAAATAGCTCTGGGAGCATTTATCTATACCCAGAAGTCATTTTAACCACTTTTAGGCCAAAATTGAGGTCACCCAAAATGGCCATTTTGCCATAGTATAGCCTTATGTTTTTTGAGTTTTTTACCAAATTTGGAACGTACTGCAACCTTCCAGCTAAATGCTTGAAAACACCTTGAAATACCCCTGGGAGCATTTATTGATGCCCAGGAATTATTTTAATACATTTCTGGACAGAATTACTGGTGGCCAAAATGGTAAATTTTCTATATTATAGCCTTATGTTTTTGACCAAATTTGGGACAAACAGCAACCACCTAGAAAATGCTTCAAAACACATTGAAATACGCATGGGAGCATTTATTTATACCCAAGAATTCATTTTAACCACTGTTTGGAAGTGGGACCATTTATGTATGCCCAGAAATCATTTAAGCCACTTGATTTGGGCCAAAATTGTAGGTGACCCAAAATGACCATTTTGCCATAGTATAGCCTTATGTTTTTGACCAAATTTGTGAGAAACAGTGACCACCCAGAAAAATCTTCAAAACACATTCATATTGCTCTGGGAGTATTTATTTATACCCTGGCAGTCATATTAATACATTTCTGGCATGAATTGCAGGTGGCCAAAAATGGCAATTTTGCCATAGTATAGCCTTATGTTTTTGACCAAATTTGGGACAAACAGCAACCACCCAAGAAATACTTGAAAACACCTTAAAATAGCTCTGGGAGCATTTATATATACCCAAGAAGTAATTTTAACCACTTTTAGGCCAAAATTGGAGGTCACCCAAAATGGCAATTTTGCCATAGTATAGCCTTATGTTTTTTTTTTTTACCAAATTTGGAACGTACTGCGACCTTCCAGCTAAAGCTTGAAAACAACTTGAAATACCCTGGGGAGCATTTATTGATGCCCAGGCAGTCATTTCAACCACTTTTGGGCCAAAATTGTAGGTGACCCAAAATGACCATTTTGCCATAGTATAGCCTTATGTTTTTGCCCAAATTTGTGACAACAGTGACTAGCCCGAAAATGCTTCAAAACACATTAATATTGCCCTAGGAGTATTTATTTATACCATGAAAGTCATTTTAATACATTTCTGGCATGAATTGCAGGTGGCCAAAAATAGCAATTTTGTCATAGTATAGCCTTATGTTTTTTATCAAATTTGGGACAAATGGTTACCACCCAAAAAATGCTTCAAAACGCCTTAAAATAGCTCTGAGAGCATTTATCTATACCCAGGAAGTCATTTTAATCACTTTTAGGCCAAAATTGGAGGTCACCCAAAATGGCCATTTTCCCATAGTACCGCCTCATGTTTTTGACCAAAATTGGGACATATTGCAACCTTCCAGCAAAAGCTTGAAAACACCTGGGAGCATTTATTTATACTCAGCAAGTCATTTCAACCGCTTTTAGACCAAAATTGCTGGGTTTTTTTTGTATACCCTTATGTTTTTGATCAAATTTGGGACCACCCAACAATGCTTTAAAACACCTTAAAATAGCTTTGGGAGCATTTATTTATTCCCAGGAAGTCATTTTCATCACTTTTGGACCAAATTGAGGTGACCCAAAATGGCCATTTTGCCATAGTATAGCCTTATGTTTTTGACCAAATGTACAACAAATTGAGACCGTCCAGAATGTACTTTAAAACACGCGTACATACCGGTGACAACAGGTGCATCAAATGCCTTCAGTCTCTTCTGGGTTGGGTGACTCATGGGCACAATTACTCAATGTACTACATTTATAATTGTAATATACTCCTGTAATAGAATGGAACTAGTACAGTAAAATAAAGTGTATCTCCTTTGCACCTACATTGTACATACAAACCACTAATACTCCATTTAATACATGTATTTCTTTTTATGAATGCAGTGTTATTATTCTTAGATACAATGGTGCTTGTACAGTAAAATAAAGAGTATCTCTGAATTTAAAAAATTAGTATTATTATATGTTATCTAACCAGGAAAGTCAAACAAACAATTATTTCAAAGTCTTTGCTGTAAGGATATCAGGATTAATCAATTTCACAATTTGTACTGGTACTATATAGCAGTAGTTAAACACAACAATAAACACAACTGAATCTGACAAACTTTTAAACACAACATAAACATGACTTAAGACAAAGTTCCAGTGACATCACTAAAAATTCGTTATCTATGACACTTGACACTATGAACTTATGTTTGTTTGATTTGCAGAAATGTACCATTTGCTTTTAAACTGTCAATTTTGGTGTGAATTCCTGGTGTGAACAAATCTGAACGTTTAATGTGTTAACTGCAATCTGCAAGTTAAAGAATGCAACATATAAGAAATAAGTTTGTCAGATCACTCATTGTTGACATAAAAACTAAACCTCAATTCTAGAGAGCACAATACACTGTGGAGCCTAAATGTGTGCTTAGTGAATAACAAAACAATTAAAGACGAAATTAAATGAGACATTACAAGAAATTAAGAAGAAAACAATAATGAGCATGTCCAGCCATCCATCCATCTTCTTCCGCTTATCCGGGGCGGGTCGTGGAGGCAGCAGTCTAAGCAGAGAAGCCCAGACTTCCCTCTCCCCAGACACTTCTTCCAGCTCCTCTGGGGAATACCGAGGTCTGCCCCGGGGCCTCCTCCCAGTGGGACATGCCCGAAACACCTCCCCAGGAAGGCGCCCAGGAGGCATCCGGAACAGATGCCCGAGCCACCTCAGCTTGGCTCCCCCTCGATGTGGAGGAGCAGCGGCTCCTCTCGATGTGGAGGAGCAGCGGCTCTACTCTGAGCTCCTCTCGAGTGACTGAACTCCTCACCCTATCTCTAAGGGAGTGTCCAGCCACCCTGTGGAGGAAACTCATTTCAGCCGCTTGAATCCGGGATCTTGTCCTTTCGGTCATGACCCAGAGCTCATGACCATAGGTGAGAGAAGGAATGAAGATTGACTGGTAAATCGAGAGCTTTGCCTTGCAGCTCAGCTCCTTCTTTACCACGACAGACCGGTACATCAACCGCATTGTTCCTCCTGAATCCGAGGTTCGACTATCGGCCGGATTCTCCTCTCCAGTACCCTGGCATAGACTTTCCCGGGGAGGCTGAGGAGTGTGATCCCCCTGTAGTTGGAAAACACCCTCCGGTCCCCCTTCTTAAAAAGAGGGACCACCACCCCGGTCTGCCAGTCCAGAGGCACTGTCCCCAACTCTCCACGCGATGTTGCAGAGACGTGTCAGCCAAGACAGCCCTACAACATCCAGAGACTTGAGGAACTCAGGGCGGATCGCATCCACCCCGGCGCCTTGCCACCGAGAAGTTTTTAACTACCTCGCTGACTTCAGCTTGGGTGATTGTTGAGTCCACTTCTGAGCCCCCAGCCTCTGCTTCCTCAGTGGAAGACGTGTCAGTAGGATTGAGGAGATCCTCAAAGTATTCCTTCCACCGTCCGACAATGTCCCCAGTCGAAGTCAACAACTGCCCACCTCCACTGTAGACAGGGTTAGTGGAGCAGTGTTTCCCTCCTCCTGAGGCGCCGAACGGTTTGCAAGAATCTCTTCGAGGCCGACCGCCTTTCTCCATGGCCTCACCAAACTCCTCCCAGACCAGAGTTTTTGCCTGCACAACCACCCGGGCTGCAGTCCGCTTGGCCTGCCGGTATCCATCAGTTGCCTCAGAAGTCCCACAGGCCAACCAGGCCCGATAGGACTCCTTCTTCAGCTTGACGGCATCCCTTACTTCCAGTGTCCACCACCGGGTTCGGGATTGCCGCCACTACAGGCACCGGAGACCTTACGGCCACAGCTCCGAGCAGCTGCATTGGCAATGGAGGTGGAGAACATGGTCCACTTGGACTCAATGTCTCCAACCTCCCTCGGGATCCGGTCGAAGTTCTGCCGGAGGTGGGAGTTGAAGACCTCTCTGACAGGGGACTCAGCCAGACGTTCCCAGTAGACCCTCACAATATGTTTGGGTCTGCCAAGTCTTTCCGACTTCCTCCCCGCCATCGGATCCAACTCACCACCAGGTGGTGATCGGTTGACAGCTCCGCCCCTCTTCATCCGAGTCTAAAGACATATGGCCAAAGGTCAGATGAAACAACTACAAAGTCGATCATCGACCTCCGGCCTAGGGTGTCCTGGTGCCACAGGCACTGATGGACACCCTTATGCTTGAACGTGGTGTTTGTTATGGACAAACTGTGATTAGCACAGAAGTCCAACAACAGAACACCACTTGGGTCAGATCGGGGGCCATTCCTCCCAATCACGCCCTCCAGGTGTCACTGTCCGTGGGGTAAGGCCCAGCCACCGGGCGCTCACATGCGAGCCCCAACCCCAGGCCTGGCTCCAGGGTGGGGCCCCGGGTGCACCATACCGGGCGACGTCACGGGCCTCGATGTTTCTTTGTCCATAAGGGGTTTTGTGAATCGCTCTTAGTCTGATCCGTCACCTAGGACCTGTTTGCCTTGTGAGACTCTACCAGGGGCACGTAGCCCCTGACAACATAGCTCCTAGAATCATTCGGGCGCCAAACCCTCCACCACGGTAAGCATGAGCATGTCAACCCAGTTATTCTGTGGGATGCTCCCAAAGCAGTTATAAGAGGGAAACTGATTTCCAAGACAACAGGACTTAAAAGAGCCAAGTGAGAAATCTATGGACAAGAAAAGACTAAATTAGGAATGTTAGAAGAGCTACATAAAAGTACTCTAAACCCAGATTTGTTGCCAGCAATACAAGAAGTAAGAAAAAACATTCTAATGGTAATACTCTGTTACAGCATACCAAATGTCCTTTGAATTTGTGATGTGTAAAACTATAAAAATAAAGTAAAAAAAAAAAAAAAAATCAAGTTACAGACTTGAGGAACTTAGGATCAGCTATCAGGACCTCAGCCAGTGGAGCTGAAAGGGCCATTGCCTTATGGTCAATCCCAACACCCTGGAAAGCTCTGGGCATACTTCCAAGTCGCTTATAGGCATCCAAGACACGCTTGTATATGGAAAGTACATCACCAGGACTCCGGGCTGCAAAATAAAGAGAGAAGAAAATGCCCCGGATTATTGTTTAGATCTGCTTACTCAAACATAGGAGCAGTCCTGGCACACTAAAATAGTAAAAGAAGGCTATTAATAATACTACTTAGAGGTCAACCAACACTTGAGCCTTCATGCCCATTTTTGGTCAAGCACTTGATTGGGTGAGACGACCATGTGACCATGTGTGCTGGCGTTTATATTTATCAGAATATACAAATATCAATTGTAAAGTGCTATTCTTAATTCAATCTTATCTAACAGACAGATACCAGTTTGTTAGAGTTAATGAGCAATCATCAGTGTGCACAGTAGTCAGCCATGAAGTACTACAGGGCTCTGTATTAGGTCCTATACTTTTTACATTATACATGCTCCCTTAGGCAATCACAAAACATGGAATTAACTTCCACTGCTACGCTGTCGACACCCAGTTGTATCTATCAATTAAACCCAATGAAAATAGTCCTATGGACAAATAAGAAGTGTGTGTGAAAGACATAAGTACCTGGATGACATTAAACTATTTTCTCCAAAACCCAGAAAAAACAGAGGCGATTATACAAGGCCCCAGGAATCTAAGAGGCACACTATCAAACCGAATAGTCAATTTAGATGGTGTTAGTGTAGCTTCCAGTTCAACTGTCAGAAATCTTGGTGTAATATTAGACCAAGATTTATCGTTTAAAATGAGAGCTACGAATGTAACTGCGGTTCTATGAATCCTGGATGACCGCCAGGGGCGGTGCATTAAGCACTGAAACCCATTTAATGCATACCTCTGCCAAGGGCTCGAATGGCGGTGACTTCAGGGCATCCAGCACCGTGGTCAGATCCCATGAAGGCACCACTGGGCGTGTAGGTGGGTGTAGCCGCCGGGCGCCCTTCAAAAACAAGGAAACATGTTTATTACCGCCAACAGTTCTACCATCAACTTCAGTATGCCGACAGGACATTGCTTCACCTTCAGGGTAGACGTAGAGACCGTCCCTGATTCAGAAGTCCTTGAAGAAACGACAATATGGAAGAGACAGAACATCGTACAGGGTCTTGTCCCCTGTCACAACACCACCTCTCGAATAATCTCCATCGACTGTCGTACTGGAGTTTCGTGGACGGTGCTGGAGCGTTTCTCATAGTATGTTCCAACGTCACTGTCAAGCTCAAGTCTGGTCCGGGCCCTGTAGTGGCCAGACCCAGAGCTGGAGACGACCGGGATGTAACATTCGTCCCCCATCTGGGACAAGAGATCGGTCCTGGAGGGGAGGCGCATGGGTGGGCCTCGGCAGAGCCTGCGTAGCATCGGAAACCATGTCCTCGCTGGCCAGTAAGGGGCCACCAGGAAGAGTCTGGGTCCTTCTTGAAGGACTCTCCGGAGTGTCTGGAAGCCTCCATTCCCTGGCAACATTCTCTGCCGGGACAGACAGTCCGCCACCCGGTTCAGCACCCCAGGAACATGGGCCGCTCTCCAAAGCGCTGGCAAAATGGAGTGTCGCCCATGTCAGGAGCCACCGAGTCTCTTGCGTCAGTCTCTCCGAATGGACCCCTCCCATGTGGTTCACAGTCATGTTGTCAGACCAAACGAGCACGTGTCTGCCCCGCAGCTCCATGAGGAAATGGCACAGGGCCAGATGCACAGAGATTAACTCCAAAACATTGATGTGTTCTGAGTACAGATGTTGAGGCCACGTCCCTTGAGCTACGCGGCCCTGCCACGTTGCACCCCAACCCGTGGAGGAGGCATCCGCATAGATAACCGACAAGAGGAACGCCTTGTGTGTTCCAACCCTTGTCCTTCCACTGAGACAGGGAGACGAGACACTGGGGTGACACACGTATCTTCTTGCACCTGCGCACGTACCATGTTGGGTCCAAGTGTAGGTGCTTCAGCCACATCTGCACTGGGCGCAATGAGAGTAGCCCCAGAGGCACCACACTGGAGGCAGCTGTCAACATGCCCAGAAGCCAAAGACACCAGACAAAAGGCAGTGCCCTGTCGCTCCGAAAGGCGGAAAGGCTAAACTGTTTTAAAAATATATCAGATGAATATACTTTTCAAATTTTTGCTTAAACCTGTTATTTATAACCTCAGTTCAAAGTAAAGCTACTAAATATTTAAAATATTTCCAAGATTTTAACTCTTTTATTGCCAATTTCATACATGATGTCATCAATTTAGGGGAAAAAAACACACACACACAAAAAGACTCATTTTCAATATAAAAAGGGATTGTGGACTGGAAATGTTTGAGCTTTTATCACAGTCTTGGACATATCAAAGATTAGTACCGTATTTTCCAGACTATAGAGTGCACCTAAATATAAGCCGCACCCACTAAAATTTAAAAGAAATATATATTTTCTCACATATAAACCGCACCGGACTATAAGCCGCCGATATCCAGGTTGAGAAATAATATATTTACATAGAAAGATTTTGTACCATAAGTGTTTATTCATATACCTGAACTGATTGTTTCTGAACAGTGCCTGTAACACGGCAGAAAGCCCCTGAGGGCTGAAGAAAAATTCATAGAAAAGCCGCATCTCTGTATAAGCCGCATGGTTCAAAGCGTGGGAAAAAAGTAGCGGCTTATAGTCCGGAAAATACGGTAACAACTTTGACTTTAAAGAACTGTAGGAAGTCACTTCAGCTAAGCCTGGCTACAGTGCTGAACAAAAATCTAGGATTATTTTTGTTTTCTTCTATGAGTGTTGAATAATACCTAGTTCTAGCCCAGGGGTCGGCGACCCAAAATGTTCAAAGAGCCATATTGGACCAAAAAAACAAAAAAAAATTCTGTCTGGAGCCGCAAAAAATTAAAAGCCTTATATAGACAGACAGAGTAAGACTGTGTCTGTCTCTGTGTCCTGGTCCCAATCCTAACCTAGAGCCGCTCCATCCAAAGTAGGATGGATGCCGTCTCTACGAATGAGACCAGGTTTTCTCCAGAAGGCCTTCCAATGGTCTATAAAGCCCACGCTGTTTTCCGGACACCACCTGGCTAACCAGCGGTTAAATGATGACAGGATCGAATCAGGAAGAGGGCCAGAGAACTTTACATAGGCCTGTGCTTAGGAAGCTTAGGTTCTGGTTTTTATATGGAGTTATATGAAGTATATTAGCATATAATTGTGTGTCAGTGTGTGTGTGTATGTTAGCGAGAGAGAGAGACATTTGCACATTGACCTTGATGTGACTGAGTACACACAACCACAAAAAGTCTACACAGAGTAAACAAAAACAAAAAGTAAGTGTCCTTCTTTCCCTGCAGCCTTTTCATGTTGACAACAAAGTAAGAGCCTTTAAACACTGGTGCATTACACCTTCGTGGCACAAAAAACTGCTCTAAAAGCATACATTCATATTTTTTCTGCTATTTTTCATAAATCTCTTAAACCACTTCAGATCTGCTCAAAACTACCAAATATTCAATAAATTTCAGGAATTTCACTTTCTTTGGTGCTGGTAGAGTCTTGGATATATCAAGGATTAGAACGAAAATTGATTTGATTGCATTAAATTTTTTTATGTAGTGTCAGATACTCCCTCTTGACACCAAAAATGTCCCATTGACTTCTATTAAAACCACAACATCTCACAGCCATTACACTATAAAACCATGACTTTTGTTAGGATTATGCCCTTTTTACGTCCCATTATGAACTTCACATGACATCTGTTGTTTTTCCTAACAGTGGTTTGGGGAAGTTTCTCAGGCAGCTGCTCAAACTGAGACTGCTCACCTCCTCTGTCATGTAGTCCAAAACAGTTTACTGCTGTTGACTGTTTATCTCTATATTTAATGATAGCATACAGACAGTCAGGGCCGCGCTGACGGTACCAGAAGAAGATGGCTGTCCAACCAATGACAGCACAGCACAGGAACACGGCAACTGATGAGAAACCAACGAGAAGATCAGCAACGCCTGGCATAAGAAGTATTTAGACTGTGAGAGGGAGAGTGTGTGTGTCAGCACTGATCATTTCAGGAGAAAAAGGGCATCTTTTGATCTATGTGTTTGATGTTTGGCCTCCCTCCTTTGATGTATTTCAAAACCAAAACTACTGTTAGTAACAAAGTTGCATGTGTAACAGGTGCATTTGTAGAGAGCACCAGGTCACATGCTGCAGGACCTGCTGGTCTGCTGCTGGAATTGAACTCAACTAAACACACACAAACACACTCTCTCAATCCATTTATCTGTTTCTCTCAAACTTTTTTATTCACATTTTGTATGTTCTTTTGTTGTTGAAGTTTTCAGTGTTGTTGTAATTGCACAATAAATATTCATATTGATGAATCAGATGTTGATTTAAAAATTGATTTAAAAGACAAACAAATCACTCTTGGCCCCTGGTAGTCACATGACTCCATAGTATAATGTAGTAAAAAAAAAAATACATGAATGTCATGCATGGGCCTAACATGGGAAAACAGTTGAATCTGCTGGAATACAGTAAAATGTCAAATATCACTACTTTTTTTTAATAAGAAATGCTGACATAAGAGAATGCATAGTTTTATAGTGTAATAGCAGTGAGATTAAAAAAAAAGTGGTTTTAATGGAAGTCAATAGGACATTTTCCACAAAGGTGTCAATTTTGTTGCTAATCTTTTACATACACAAGGCTCTAATCAGCACAAGGGTTAAAATCCTGAAAATTATTGAATATTTAGTAGTTTTGAGCAGATCTGAAGTGGCTTAGAGAGAGAGATTTATGAAAAAAAAACAGAAAAAAAATGTATGACAATTTAATAGCAGTTTTTTTGTGTGTGTACATTTTTGCCACAAAGGTGTCAAGTATATGGAAAATTTGAGGAGGGCAAAAGGGTTAAGCAAAAAGAAAAAAATATTATTTGACATATTTTAAAACAATTTAGTGGAGGTTTTTGCCCACAGTGTATTATTATTAAAAATTATGGCCAAATGAAAAGTGAAAATATGCCTTGGAGGGACAAAAATGTCCCGAACAATGCACAAGCCTTAAGCAAACATTAGTTTTGATTATATTTCAGATGATTAGTGTGACTCTGGACAAATTAAAATGCAAACTTAAAGCTATACCTCTTGCTTGTGCGAGTGGGTGGAAGTCCTTCCTTTGTGTTTTCTTTTATTGCCTTGATGTCTTCAGGGCCGTTGTGATGTCTTCATCTTCACTGGTGAAATCAGTTGATGAGGAAGACACAGTTGAGCCCGAGTTCCAGTCAGAAGACCATTCTCTTTTGTTTAATCCAGTTTTGCCTGCATACATGTTTAAAATAATGTTTACAAATGACAATTTTAAAAGCCACTCACACATTCGATGAAGATATATTATGTAGCGGAGGCTTTCTGTGGTCTCAAGCCCCTCCCTGGAGTGTCACCATGGAGCTCCTATCACTCACCAATATTACTACAGTAATGTTATATTAGCTGCTGTGAGGAGAAGTTTGATGAAATGCTGCACTGACACTGCAAATGTATTCATTTTTGTGCTATTGACAGATAAAATAGGTCTATAATCCGTAATAATCAGCTGCTTTAGGAGGTGACAGACCATCCCATCAACGACTAGTCATTCAGCCTACGTGGGCTACATTTATCAAATTAAATCATTTCTTCCCATGTTGATATTGTAGGCTTATACGTTTTAGTTTAATGTGACTTTTTAAAAGAGATTATTTTAAATGACTATTTTATTGTTTCGTCAATAATAATAACCCTAATAAACACCCACCATCTTGAGCTCTTGATGATTAGCGTGCAATCCAACTCTACCCCTAAGCTACCTGCATCCACTGTGTCTCTGGCCTAACTGGTGTGTTTGTGCTAACTCAAAAGCTGTGACCTGCCTATGCTAATAATCCACCCCCAAAATAAAATGTCCATGTATATATTTTAATAAATGATAACTGAATAATACAAGTATGTTATCAACCGCCACATGAAGAAATCAACTGTGCCTGTCATGACCATGTTGAGGGTTTGGAGAAGAAAATCTCTCTCATCCTTCAACCTGGCAACCTTCTCTTCAAGAGCTCTGATGTCTGCCAGTAGCTGCCTCTTCTTTTGTCTTCACTTTGTGGACCTTGGCTCTATGTCTGAAATACAACCACTGGCCAGCAGATGGCAAAAAAACCCATTTGACTGTATCAAGTACTGTTTTCAAGGAACTGTTTTTGCTGTTTTTTCAAAATACTATTTGTCAAAATGCCAGTCTTGAAAGTTAACAAAACAATCATGTGTGAGTATATTCAAGCAAAAATATATTTTTGACTTAGATTAAAGTCTACTTTAGATTAAGGTCATGTTGCTAGTTATATCCTAAAAACCAATATTAAGTCTATTGACTAAAACAAGACTAAAGCAGGACTTATTCAGCAATAACATTGTTTTAAAACACGACTGCAAGTACTAAGGCAGGATAAGATAATATTAACATACAAACATGTACTTACTACCAGTGGTGTAGTCTACATTTTTGTAGTGGATATACTGTCAACTGTCAACAAACTTCTACGGCCCCATCCTCAATGAATGCCATCAGTCATTACCCTCACTAATAATTCAATTTTATTTGTATAGCCCTGTATCACAACAACAATTGCCTCAAAGGGCTTCACAAAACAGACAGTAAAATGCAAACAGGCTGAGCAGGACAACGTCGCCTGTCCTTAGACCCTCCATCAGGGTAAGGAAAAACTCAAAAAACCCAGCCGGGAAAAAGAGAAACGTCAGGGAGAACCACAGAAGAAAGGATCTACTCCCAGGACAGCCAGGCCATGCAATAGATGTGGCCAGGACAGTCACTGACAAATACTCCATCATATGAACAAGTGATATGATGGTGCTATGTGTTATTAGGCCTACTAATAACACATAGGCCTCCAGAGATGCCCGCAATTGAAAGCGCATAAAAAATACAAAATAAGAGATGAATGAAAAGAAACAGCCAAATAAAAGTAAAAATAGTAATTTATATTTATTCAACTATTTTATGGAGAAAATGTGTTAAGTAACCTTTCTGTCCCTCCATTCTAAACAAGGATGCCTATTTAAAAATTCGCTAGCCTAGCTTTTTTTTTTTTTTAACAATACAGACTTAATTTAACAATATAATAATATTCACAATAATGTGGACGTTTCAGCGGTTTTCTCAGATATAGTGTGAGGCATATAAAAACACTCACAACACAAGAGTGTCGCTTGTTTCCTTTTCATTTGACTCGTTTTACACAGGTGGTCTCAAAGTATTTTTCTTCGTCCCTCCCACTTTGCGCCCTGAACCAATCAGAAAGCTCTAACCGGAACCTGGGACAGAGTGGGGTGGGGAGGGGAGCAGTTGTACACAGAAGTTGAATCTAACAGCGTGCACCAGCAAGTGGCTGCTTTTGGCATACACAGTTACGCACCAGTGTGCGTTTTGTAGTGATTATACGGAAATCCCGCTGCTTTCGTAGTGGGCATACGGCGTATACCTGCGTATCACGTAGACTACACCACTGCTTACTACCAAAAATAAATGATTAGGGTGTTTTAAACTTAGGCTAGCGTCATTTTTGTGTTGTACCTGCCCATCCTTGAGTGCTGCTGCTGGGCTGCTTCATTATCAGCTAAGTGACTGACAGAGACACCTGACGTTGGCTGAGGACCTGCAAGGCATTCAGTCTTTTCATTAATGGCTTATTATATACAGGCATCGCGTTTCATCGCCATACTTATATATATATACTATTATATTATATATATATTATATTATATTTATATATGTATACTGTTCTGTATGTGTGACGTGACGTTGCTGCAGCTAGCTTACCGCAATCAAGCTCCTCTTCTGATTCAGCCCCATGTTCAAGCATCACACGTGCGCAAACAACAAGACACGTGCACGTGACTGATTTTTCAATCCCGTTCGTTCCAGACTTCACTCTGACCGGTCCTGAGGTCTAGTATTAGCCTGTCCGTCAACAGGGAACCTTTGTCGGCCTGGACTGGCACAGACCCACACGCCGTTCACGAGAAGAGCAGAAAGCTTTAGGCTATGTATTAGTGCTAAATGGGTTATTTAGGCAGAGCGTTCACGTGCTGTTGTTATTGGGCTAAAGGTTATTTGTGTTTAATATCGTGGAGTGTATAAAGCTCGTCTCCCTGTACCTTCTCCGTGGCCGTGCTCTGCTGCTCTGTTTACATGCTGTCTTCCGCATGCTAGCATCTAACTGCTGTTTCTCACAGACGAGGCTAGACCACTTTTAGGGGTGCTCCAGCGCCTCTACAATAACAAATTAGCCACCCCTAAATTAAGACGAACTTTAAAAATATATATGTTATTCTATTACAGTTAAATTAGGATGGAAATATTACATTTATTAATGAGATATATTTAAAACAAAACATTTTAAATATTTTAAGAAAAAAGAAACCCCCGCCTGCAAATGGTTTGACCCACCCATCGAGGCTACAGCTGTGTCACCCTCTCTTTTTTTAAGCAGCAGCTGTAGCGACAAAAAGAACGATTCAGCCGTGGATGAGTTCAGGTAGAAGTTAGCTTGGAGTTTTAAGTAGCAGGTTTCTTGTTAGAAAGGATATGTAAGTCTTACTCTCAGGGGGGCTCCAGCCTGTCCCAGCTAATTTGGGCTTGAGGCAACATGACTTTATCTTCATATTAAATGACCACAAAACAGCAACATATTTAAAGGTCCCATGTTATGTGAAATCGACTTTTCTGAGCTTTTAACCATGTTCTAACGTTGTTTCTACCTCAAACACATACCCAAAGTTGTGTTTTGTTTCATTCACGCATGTTTAAGTAATTTATTTAGTTTGAGCTACAGTCCTTTCAACGAGCTGTTTCACGCAATGACGTCAATATGTGAAATAAACCACTCCTCTCCAGGAAGTGCTCCTCCACACTCCTCCTGCCCCTCTCTCCTGCACTGTCAACAAGTGCCGTGCTCTGCAGCTCAGACACAGAGAAGCATCGCTGCTACTGTGTTAGCTTACTAACAGTCAGCAACATTATTGTATTACTAACAAGCATTACTTACATAGCTCTACATATTGCTAGGCTACTTTATTATAGTTCTTTCAATACACTGCACACCAGCTACCTTAGGAGTCTCCAGGCAGCATATACATTCTCAACTTCAGTAGGCATTGTACGGTCATTTCCACATGTGCACCGATAAACAGAAGCAGTTAACACGCGCTATGCTACGGGCTACACCATAGAAACATACACAATAAATAGTTTTTCATTTACCAAGCAGAAACGTCTTGTAGAAGCCTTCGAGGTCTTTGTGTTTGCTCATGTTCTTCGAACTCAGAATCAGACTCTGGGTCGAAGATATACGGCTCATTTACTCTCAAAGCTATTGCTGTGATATACACATATAGTGATTACACGTTTATATAAATAACAAAGAAATTAAAAAACATAAAGCATTACGTCTAGGCTTTCTTTAAGCTGGCTAAGGCTAACAACATCAGAGAGCAAAAAATGGTGGCTATAATCTATGTTGCGCTTCACCCCACTCTCATGTTGGTGCACTTTCCTACTCAATCTGTGTGCGCCCGAGTATGTGTCTGTGTGCTCCAGACGCTAATAGAGTCGAGCGCGGGGTGACGAGCATCAGCGCAACTTGCAATGCTTTGAACTCTTTCATTAAATGTTGTCCAGTAAAACAACTAACAATGAAGTGTGTATATTACTCCTGATTACCCTTAAACTCTTCTTCTTACTAATGTTAAAAGCATGTTAACTGCACAGGGGCAGGGCCAGGTGAGGTTAAGGTGGAACTTTATACTGTGGTGATTCAGATTCAGAAATGAATGCAGCCAAAACACTGGCACATACTTTTTAAAAATGTACATTTTTAGACTTTGACCATTTGTCACTTTATGTTGTCAATTGAGAGATATGTATTGCATATCTACAACGAATGAAAGTGAAGAGTCCATTTAAGAAGGGCAGGCAATCTCATCATTGCTTTGTGGTCATTGATTATTCCAAGTTCATTCATAAGTGAAAGGTACTGAGCTAACGTGTACTCTAATCTTTAATCATTTAACCACAGGTACATAATGTATGTAATGCACACCCACAAATTTGTTTTTTTTTTGTATTTTACCTTCTTATAGTACAATCGTGGTAGATATGGTGGTCCATGGAAGGGATGGATCTCGCTAGAGTTCGACAGACAGACCCGAAGACCCAGCCTAAAGCAGGTGAAAACACTTCACAGAGAACACTTCTCAAAATTATTTTGAGCCATGTAAAAGAGGCTCCTACATTTACAGTGACTCTTGCAGAGCCTATGTTAAAGTCCTTAATGTAAATGGATAGGATTTGGAGGGCTTATCTTCAACATTAACTGGCTTTAGTTGGAGAAGTACAGGTTGGATTTAGTTGGATTTGTACAGGCTCAAAAGGGTTTAGCTTGGACTTTAACTGTCTTTCTTTGGGTTTAAACTGGTTATAGATGTCACAATTTGATTACTGGACCCAAAAGCAGACAACTCAGGTGAGTGTGAAACAGTGTCTTTATTTGAGATTGGCTCAAAAGCAGTAGAAGAAACTGACGACCAGGAGATCAGAGGACAAGCACCAAGAGACCAGGAGAACAGAGGACGAGGACCAGGAGACCAGAGGGCAGATAGGCAGCAGGTAAGTTCCAAGGCAGGAAAGTCCTGGACAAAAGGTAAGTAAAATGCAAAATCCACAAAAGATCTGGAGCCAAAGAATGCGCTACTAACACTGCTAGTTTCAACGAAAAAACTGGCAAGGAGTAGCTGGAAAGCTGAGCCTCTTGTAGTGCTGACTGCAGATATGAGCTATGAGATATGAGGGTTCTTTGGGACATATGGAGTGGTCTTTTGGACTTATGGAGGGCTCTTTTTTTTTGTACCGAGGGTCCTTTGGACATACGGAGGGTCTTTATAAATTTTGTGGGTCTTTTGGAGCGTATTTGGGACATACAGAGGGGTGTTTGGGACGTACAAAGGGTGCTTATGGACGTTCGGAGGGGTCTGTCTCGTACGGAGGGTCCTTTGGGAAGGGGATTTATTTATACAGATGCGTATTTGAGAAGTACAGAGTGGTCTTTGGGATGTACGGAGAGTACTTTGGGACGTACGGTGTTTTTTTTTCCCGAGGTGTATTTGGGACATACAGTGTGGTCTTTTGAGCGTACGGATGCGTCTTTTTCGTCCGGAGGGTCTTTGGGATGTACGGAGGAGTCTTTGGGATGTACAGAGGGCCTTTGGAACGTACGGAAGATTCTTTGGGACATACAGTGTGGTATTTTGAACGTACGGAGGGGTTTTTTCGTACGGAGGAGCCTTTGGGACATAGTGAGGGGCTTTGGAATGTACAGAGTGGTCTTTGGGAGGTACGGAGGGTTGATTTGGATGTACGGAGGGTCTTTTTGACGTACGGAGGGGACTTTTTGTACGGAGGAGCCATTCAGACATACGTAGGGGCTTTGGAACGTACGGAGGGGTCTTTGAGATGTACGGAGTGGTCTTTGGGACATTTGGAGGGTGCTTTGTGACGTACGGAGGTGGTATTTCTTGTTCCGAGGTGTATTTGATACGCACTGAGGCGTCTTTGGGACGGACGGAGGGTGCTTTTGGACATTTGGAGGGGTCTTTTTCATATGGAGGGGTCTTTGGAACGTACAGGGGGTTCTGTGGGACATACGGTGTGGTCTTTTAAACGTACGGTGGGGTCTTTTTCGTACGGAGGGGCCTTTGGGACATACTGAGGGGCTTTGGAATGTACGGAGGGGTCTTTGGGACCTAAGGATGGGATTTCTTTACACGGAGGTGGTTTTTGGACGTGCGGAGGTGTCTGTGGGATGAACGGAGGGTGCTTTTGGATGTACAGAGGGTCTTTTTCGTACGGAGGGGCCTTTGGAACGTAAAGAGGGTTCTTTGGGAAATACGGTGTGACCTTTTGAACATACGGAGGGTTCTTTAGTAAATACGGTGTGATCTTTTGAACATAAGGAGGGGTCTTTTTCGTACCAAGGGTCCTTTGGGACATACTGAGGGGCTTTGGGACGTACAGAGCGTCTTTTGGACGTACGGAGAGGTCTTTTTCATACGGAGGGGCCTTTCGGACATACGGAGGGGCTTTGGAACATACGGAGGGGTCTTTGGGATGTACAAAGGGGTCTTTGGGACATACGGAGGGAATTTTTTATACCGAGGTGTATTTGTGACGTACAGAGTGGACTTTGGGACCTACAGAGGGGTCTTTTCGTACTCAGGGTCCTTTGGGAGGTATGGAGGGTTGGTTGGGACGTACGGAGGGGTCTTTTGGACGTACGGAGGGTTCTTTTTCATACGCAGGGGCCTTTCGGACATATGGAAGGGCTTTGGATCATACAGAGGGTCTTTGGGATGTACGGAGGGGTCTTTGGGACGTACAGCGGGGAATTTTTATAGAGAGGTGTATTTGGGACATACGGAGGAGTCTTTGGGACGTACGGAAGGTGCTTTTGGACGTACGGAGGGGTCTTTTCGTATTGAGAGGCCTTTGGGACATACGTAGGAGCATTGGAACGTACGAGGATCTTTGGGATGTACGTAATGGTCTTTGGGATGTACGGAGGGTTTTTAATATGGGGCGTATTTGTGACGTACAGAGTGGTCTTTGGAACGTATGGAGGGTGCTTTGTGACGTAGGGAGGGGTCTTTTTCATACTCAGGGGCCTTTGGGTGGTATGGAGAGTTGTTTGGGACCTACGGAGGTGTCTTTTATGTACAGAGGGCTTTTGGAACGTACGGAGGGTTCTTTGGAACATAGGGCGTGATCTTTTGAGCGTACGGAGGGTTCTTTTTCGTACAGAGGGGTCTTTGGGACATATTGAGGGGCTTTGGAACGTACGGAGGGGTCGTTGGGATGTACTCATTGGATTTTTTATACAGAGGTGTATTTGGGATGCACAGAGGGGCCTTTGGGAGGTACGGATGGTTGTTTGGGACGTACGGAAGGGTCTTTTGGATATACGGTGGGGTCTTTTTGAACGGAAGGGCGTTTCGGACATACGGAGGGGCTTTGGAACGTATGGATGGGTCTTTGGGATGTATAGAGGGTCTTTGGAACGTATGGATGGTGCTTTTGGACGTATAGAGGGGTCTTTTTCATAAGGAGGGGCCTTTGGGACATACATAGGGAGCTTTGGAACGTACAGAGGGCTCTTTGCAATGTACAGAGTGGTCTTTCGGAAATACGGAGGGTACTTTGGGACGCATGGAGGGATTTGTTTTGTACCGAGGTGTATTTGGTACGTACGGAGGGGTCTTTTTGAAGTAGGGGCCTATTGGAGTTATGGAGGGTTGTTTGCAACGTACGGAGGGGTCTTTTGAACGTAAGGAAGGTTCTTTGGGACTTAGGGTGTGATCTTTTGAACACATGGAGGGTCTTTTTTTAATACGGAGGGGCCTTTGGGACATACTGAGGGGCTTTGGAATGTAGGACGGGGTCTTTTTGAAGTACGGAGGGGCCTTTCGGACATATGGAGGGCTTTGGAACATACACAAGCGTCTTTCAGATCTACTGATGGACTTTTTTATAGGGAGGTGTATTTGTGACGTACGGAGGGTCTTTGGGATGTACGGATGTTGCTTTTGGATATATCGAGTTGTCCTTTTCGTTCAGAGGGGCCTTTCGGACACACGGAGGGGCTTTGTAACGTACAGGGGTGTCTTTGGGATGTATAGAGGGGTCTTTGTGACGCATGGAGGGTTATTTGGGACATACGTAGGGGCTTTGGAACCTACAGAGGGCTCTTTCTCCTCCTAGGGAGGGGTCTTTTATGCACTCAGTGGCCTTAGGGAGGTACGGAGGGTTGTTTGGGACGTACGGAAGGGTCTTTTGTACGAACGGAGGGGTCTTTTTTGTACGGAGGGGCGTTTCGGACACACGGAGGGGCTTTGGCACGTACGGATGGGTCCTTGGGATGTATGGGCCTGAAGGTACGGTTATTTTTTGTACAGGGGCCTTTGGGAAATATTGACGGGCTTTGGAACGTACGGAGGGGTCTTTTTGACGTAGGGAGAGGTCTATTTCATACGGAGGGGCCTTTCGGACATATGGAGGGGCTTTGGAACGTGCGGAAGAGTCTTTTGTACGTACGGAGGGGTCTCTTTTGTACGGAGGGCGTTTCGGACACACGGAGGGGCTTTGGCACGTACGGATGGGTCCTTGGGATGTATAGAGGGGCCTTTGAAACGTACGGAGGGTTCTTTTTCGTACAGAGGGGCCTTTGGGAAATATTGACAGGCTTTGGAACGTACGGAGGGGTCTTTTTGACGTAGGGAGAGGTCTATTTCATACGGAGGGGCCTTTCGGACATATGGAGGGGCTTTGGAACGTGCGGAAGAGTCTTTTGTACGTACGGAGGGGTCTCTTTTGTACGGAGGGGCGTTTCGGACACACGGAGGGGCTTTGGCACGTGCGGATGGGTCCTTGGGATGTATAGAGGGGCCTTTGAAACGTACGGAGGGTTCTTTTTCGTACAGAGGGGCCTTTGGGAAATATTGACGGGCTTTGGAACGTACGGAGGGGTCTTTTTGACGTAGGGAGAGGTCTATTTCATACGGAGGGGCCTTTCGGACATATGGAGGGGCTTTGGAACGTGCGGAAGAGTCTTTTGTACGTACGGAGGGTCTCTTTTGTACGGAGGGGCGTTTCGGACACACGGAGGGGCTTTGGCACGTACGGATGGGTCCTTGGGATGTATAGAGGGCCTTTGAAACGTACGGAGGGTTCTTTTCGTACAGAGGGGCCTTTGGGAAATATTGACGGGCTTTGGAACGTACGGAGGGGTCTTTTGACGTAGGGAGAGGTCTATTTCATACGGAGGGGCCTTTCGGACATATGGAGGGGCTTTGGAACGTGCGGAAGAGTCTTTTGTACGTACGGAGGGGTCTCTTTTGTACGGAGGGGCGTTTCGGACACACGGAGGGGCTTTGGCACGTGCGGATGGGTCCTTAGGATGTATAGAGGGCCTTTGAAACGTACGGAGGGTTCTTTTTTCGTACAGAGGGCCTTTGGGAAATATTGACGGGCTTTGGAACGTACGGAGGGTCTTTTGACGTAGGGAGAGGTCTATTTCATACGGAGGGGCCTTTCGGACATATGGAGGGCTTTGGAACGTGCGGAAGAGTCTTTTGTACGTACGGAGGGGTCTCTTTTGTACGGAGGGCGTTTCGGACACACGGAGGAGCTTTGGCACGTGCGGATGGGTCCTTAGGATGTATAGAGGGCCTTTGAAACGTACGGAGGGGTTCTTTTTCGTACAGAGGGCCTTTGGGAAATATTGACGGGCTTTGGAACGTACGGAAGGGTCTTTTGACGTAGGGAGAGGTCTATTTCATACGGAGGGGCCTTTCGGACATATGGAGGGGCTTTGGAACGTGCGGAAGAGTCTTTTGTACGTACGGAGGGTCTCTTTTGTACGGAGGGCGTTTCGGACACACGGAGGGGCTTTGGCACGTACGGATGGGTCCTTAGGATGTATAGAGGGCCTTTGAAACGTACGGAGGGTTCTTTTTCGTACAGAGGGGCCTTTGGGAAATATTGACGGGCTTTGGAACGTACGGAAGGGTCTTTTGACGTAGGGAGAGGTCTATTTCATACGGAGGGGCCTTTCGGACATATGGAGGGGCTTTGGAACGTGCGGAAGAGTCTTTTGTACGTACGGAGGGTCTCTTTTGTACGGAGGGCGTTTCGGACACACGGAGGGGCTTTGGCACGTACGGATGGGTCCTTAGGATGTATAGAGGGCCTTTGAAACGTACGGAGGGTTCTTTTTCGTACAGAGGGCCTTTGGGAAATATTGACGGGCTTTGGAACGTACGGAGGGGTCTTTTGACGTAGGGAGAGGTCTATTTCATACGGAGGGGCCTTTCGGACATATGGAGGGCTTTGGAACGTGCGGAAGAGTCTTTTGTACGTACGGAGGGGTCTCTTTTGTACGGAGGGCGTTTCGGACACACGGAGGGGCTTTGGCACGTACGGATGGGTCCTTAGGATGTATAGAGGGCCTTTGAAACGTACGGAGGGTTCTTTTTCGTACAGAGGGCCTTTGGGAAATATTGACGGGCTTTGGAACGTACGGAAGGGTCTTTTGACGTAGGGAGAGGTCTATTTCATACGGAGGGGCCTTTCGGACATATGGAGGGGCTTTGGAACGTGCGGAAGAGTCTTTTGTACGTACGGAGGGTCTCTTTTGTACGGAGGGCGTTTCGGACACACGGAGGGGCTTTGGCACGTACGGATGGGTCCTTAGGATGTATAGAGGGCCTTTGAAACGTACGGAGGGTTCTTTTTCGTACAGAGGGCCTTTGGGAAATATTGACGGGCTTTGGAACGTACGGAAGGGTCTTTTGACGTAGGGAGAGGTCTATTTCATACGGAGGGGCCTTTCGGACATATGGAGGGCTTTGGAACGTGCGGAAGAGTCTTTTGTACGTACGGAGGTCTCTTTTGTACGGAGGGCGTTTCGGACACACGGAGGGGCTTTGGCACGTGCGGATGGGTCCTTAGGATGTATAGAGGGCCTTTGAAACGTACGGAGGGTTCTTTTTCGTACAGAGGGCCTTTGGGAAATATTGACGGGCTTTGGAACGTACGGAGGGTCTTTTGACGTAGGGAGAGGTCTATTTCATACGGAGGGGCCTTTCGGACATATGGAGGGCTTTGGAACGTGCGGAAGAGTCTTTTGTACGTACGGAGGGTCTCTTTTGTACGGAGGGCGTTTCGGACACACGGAGGGGCTTTGGCACGTACGGATGGGTCCTTAGGATGTATAGAGGGCCTTTGAAACGTACGGAGGGTTCTTTTTCGTACAGAGGGCCTTTGGGAAATATTGACGGGCTTTGGAACGTACGGAGGGGTCTTTTGACGTAGGGAGAGGTCTATTTCATACGGAGGGGCCTTTCGGACATATGGAGGGGCTTTGGAACGTGCGGAAGAGTCTTTTGTACGTACGGAGGGGTCTCTTTTGTACGGAGGGCGTTTCGGACACACGGAGGGGCTTTGGCACGTGCGGATGGGTCCTTAGGATGTATAGAGGGCCTTTGAAACGTACGGAGGGTTCTTTTTCGTACAGAGGGCCTTTGGGAAATATTGACGGGCTTTGGAACGTACGGAAGGGTCTTTTGACGTAGGGAGAGGTCTATTTCATACGGAGGGGCCTTTCGGACATATGGAGGAGCTTTGGAACGTGCGGAAGAGTCTTTTGTACGTACGGAGGGGGTCTCTTTTGTACGGAGGGCGTTTCGGACACACGGAGGGGCTTTGGCACGTGCGGATGGGTCCTTAGGATGTATAGAGGGCCTTTGAAACGTACGGAGGGTTCTTTTTCGTACAGAGGGCCTTTGGGAAATATTGACGGGCTTTGGAACGTACGGAAGGGTCTTTTGACGTAGGGAGAGGTCTATTTCATACGGAGGGGCCTTTCGGACATATGGAGGGGCTTTGGAACGTGCGGAAGAGTCTTTTGTACGTACGGAGGGGTCTCTTTTGTACGGAGGGGCGTTTCGGACACACGGAGGAGCTTTGGCACGTACGGATGGGTCCTTGGGATGTATAGAGGGGCCTTTGAAACGTACGGAGGGTTCTTTTTCGTACAGAGGGGCCTTTGGGAAATATTGACGGGCTTTGGAACGTACGGAGGGGTCTTTTGACGTAGGGAGAGGTCTATTTCATACGGAGGGGCCTTTCGGACATATGGAGGGGCTTTGGAACGTGCGGAAGAGTCTTTTGTACGTACGGAGGTCTCTTTTGTACGGAGGGCGTTTCGGACACACGGAGGGGCTTTGGCACGTACGGATGGGTCCTTAGGATGTATAGAGGGCCTTTGAAACGTACGGAGGGTTCTTTTTCGTACAGAGGGCCTTTGGGAAATATTGACGGGCTTTGGAACGTACGGAGGGTCTTTTGACGTAGGGAGAGGTCTATTTCATACGGAGGGGCCTTTCGGACATATGGAGGGGCTTTGGAACGTGCGGAAGAGTCTTTTGTACGTACGGAGGGTCTCTTTTGTACGGAGGGCGTTTCGGACACACGGAGGAGCTTTGGCACGTGCGGATGGGTCCTTAGGATGTATAGAGGGCCTTTGAAACGTACGGAGGGTTCTTTTTCGTACAGAGGGCCTTTGGGAAATATTGACGGGCTTTGGAACGTACGGAGGGGTCTTTTGACGTAGGGAGAGGTCTATTTCATACGGAGGGGCCTTTCGGACATATGGAGGGGCTTTGGAACGTGCGGAAGAGTCTTTTGTACGTACGGAGGGGTCTCTTTTGTACGGAGGGCGTTTCGGACACACGGAGAGGCTTTGGCACGTGCGGATGGGTCCTTAGGATGTATAGAGGGCCTTTGAAACGTACGGAGGGTTCTTTTTCGTACAGAGGGCCTTTGGGAAATATTGACGGGCTTTGGAACGTACGGAAGGGTCTTTTGACGTAGGGAGAGGTCTATTTCATACGGAGGGGCCTTTCGGACATATGGAGGGAGCTTTGGAACGTGCGGAAGAGTCTTTTGTACGTACGGAGGGTCTCTTTTTGTACGGAGGGCGTTTCGGACACACGGAGGGGCTTTGGCACGTGCGGATGGGTCCTTGGGATGTATAGAGGGGCCTTTGAAACGTACGGAGGGTTCTTTTTCGTACAGAGGGGCCTTTGGGAAATATTGACGGGCTTTGGAACGTACGGAGGGGTCTTTTTGACGTAGGGAGAGGTCTATTTCATACGGAGGGGCCTTTCGGACATATGGAGGGGCTTTGGAACGTGCGGAAGAGTCTTTTGTACGTACGGAGGGGTCTCTTTTGTACGGAGGGGCGTTTCGGACACACGGAGGGGCTTTGGCACGTGCGGATGGGTCCTTGGGATGTATAGAGGGGCCTTTGAAACGTACGGAGGGTTCTTTTTCGTACAGAGGGGCCTTTGGGAAATATTGACGGGCTTTGGAACGTACGGAGGGGTCTTTTTGACGTAGGGAGAGGTCTATTTCATACGGAGGGGCCTTTCGGACATATGGAGGGGCTTTGGAACGTGCGGAAGAGTCTTTTGTACGTACGGAGGGTCTCTTTTGTACGGAGGGGCGTTTCGGACACACGGAGGGGCTTTGGCACGTGCGGATGGGTCCTTGGGATGTATAGAGGGCCTTTGAAACGTACGGAGGGTTCTTTTTCGTACAGAGGGCCTTTGGGAAATATTGACGGGCTTTGGAACGTACGGAAGGGTCTTTTGACGTAGGGAGAGGTCTATTTCATACGGAGGGGCCTTTCGGACATATGGAGGGGCTTTGGAACGTGCGGAAGAGTCTTTTGTACGTACGGAGGGGTCTCTTTTGTACGGAGGGCGTTTCGGACACACGGAGGGGCTTTGGCACGTACGGATGGGTCCTTAGGATGTATAGAGGGCCTTTGAAACGTACGGAGGGTTCTTTTTCGTACAGAGGGCCTTTGGGAAATATTGACGGGCTTTGGAACGTACGGAAGGGTCTTTTGACGTAGGGAGAGGTCTATTTCATACGGAGGGGCCTTTCGGACATATGGAGGGCTTTGGAACGTGCGGAAGAGTCTTTTGTACGTACGGAGGGGTCTCTTTTGTACGGAGGCGTTTCGGACACACGGAGGAGCTTTGGCACGTACGGATGGGTCCTTAGGATGTATAGAGGGCCTTTGAAACGTACGGAGGGTTCTTTTTCGTACAGAGGGCCTTTGGGAAATATTGACGGGCTTTGGAGCGTACGGAGGGTCTTTTGGCGTAGGGAGAGGTCTATTTCATACGGAGGGGCCTTTCGGACATATGGAGGGGCTTTGGAACGTGCGGAAGAGTCTTTTGTACGTACGGAGGGTCTCTTTTGTACGGAGGGCGTTTCGGACACACGGAGGGGCTTTGGCACGTGCGGATGGGTCCTTAGGATGTATAGAGGGCCTTTTAAAGCGTACGGAGGGTTCTTTTTCGTACAGAGGGCCTTTGGGAAATATTGACGGGCTTTGGAACGTACGGAGGGGTCTTTTGACGTAGGGAGAGGTCTATTTCATACGGAGGGCCTTTCGGACATATGGAGGGGCTTTGGAACGTGCGGAAGAGTCTTTTGTACGTACGGAGGGTCTCTTTTGTACGGAGGGCGTTTCGGACACACGGAGGGGCTTTGGCACGTGCGGATGGGTCCTTAGGATGTATAGAGGGGCCTTTGGAACGTACGGAGGGTTCTTTTTCGTACAGAGGGCCTTTGGGAAATATTGACGGGCTTTGGAACGTACGGAGGGGTCTTTTGACGTAGGGAGAGGTCTATTTCATACGGAGGGGCCTTTCGGACATATGGAGGGGCTTTGGAACGTGCGGAAGAGTCTTTTGTACGTACGGAGGGTCTCTTTTGTACGGAGGGCGTTTCGGACACACGGAGGGGCTTTGGCACGTACGGATGGGTCCTTAGGATGTATAGAGGGCCTTTGAAACGTACGGAGGGTTCTTTTTCGTACAGAGGGCCTTTGGGAAATATTGACGGGCTTTGGAACGTACGGAGGGGGTCTTTTGACGTAGGGAGAGGTCTATTTCATACGGAGGGGCCTTTCGGACATATGGAGGGCTTTGGAACGTGCGGAAGAGTCTTTTTGTACGTACGGAGGGTCTCTTTTGTACGGAGGGCGTTTCGGACACACGGAGGGCTTTGGCACGTGCGGATGGGTCATAGGATGTATAGAGGGGCCTTTGAAACGTACGGAGGGTTCTTTTTCGTACAGAGGGCCTTTGGGAAATATTGACGGGCTTTGGAACGTACGGAGGGTCTTTTTGACGTAGGGAGAGGTCTATTTCATACGGAGGGGCCTTTCGGACATATGGAGGGGCTTTGGAACGTGCGGAAGAGTCTTTTGTACGTACGGAGGGGCGTTTTGGACACACGGAGGGGCTTTGGCACGTGCGGATGGGTCCTTAGGATGTATAGAGGGCCTTTGAAACGTACGGAGGGTTCTTTTTCGTACAGAGGGCCTTTGGGAAATATTGACGGGCTTTGGAACGTACGGAGGGGTCTTTTGACGTAGGGAGAGGTCTATTTCATACGGAAGGGCCTTTCGGACATATGGAGGGGCTTTGGAACGTGCGGAAGAGTCTTTTGTACGTACGGAGGGTCTCTTTTGTACGGAGGGGCGTTTCGGACACACGGAGGGCTTTGGCACGTACGGATGGGTCCTTAGGATGTATAGAGGGCCTTTGAAACGTACGGAGGGTTCTTTTTCGTACAGAGGGCCTTTGGGAAATATTGACGGGCTTTGGAGCGTACGGAGGGTCTTTTTGACGTAGGGAGAGGTCTATTTCATACGGAGGGCCTTTCGGACATATGGAGGGGCTTTGGAACGTGCGGAAGAGTCTTTTGTACGTACGGAGGGTCTCTTTTGTACGGAGGGCGTTTGGACACACGGAGGGGCTTTGGCACGTGCGGATGGGTCCTTAGGATGTATAGAGGGCCTTTGAAACGTACGGAGGGTTCTTTTCGTACAGAGGGCCTTTGGGAAATATTGACGGGCTTTGGAACGTACGGAGGGGTCTTTTGACGTAGGGAGAGGTCTATTTCATACGGAGGGCCTTTCGGACATATGGAGGGGCTTTGGAACGTGCGGAAGAGTCTTTTGTACGTACGGAGGGTCTCTTTTGTACGGAGGGGCGTTTCGGACACACGGAGGGGCTTTGGCACGTGCGGATGGGTCCTTGGGATGTATAGAGGGGCCTTTGAAACGTACGGAGGGTTCTTTTTCGTACAGAGGGGCCTTTGGGAAATATTGACGGGCTTTGGAACGTACGGAGGGGTCTTTTTGACGTAGGGAGAGGTCTATTTCATACGGAGGGGCCTTTCGGACATATGGAGGGGCTTTGGAACGTGCGGAAGAGTCTTTTGTACGTACGGAGGGTCTCTTTTGTACGGAGGGGCGTTTCGGACACACGGAGGGGCTTTGGCACGTACGGATGGGTCCTTGGGATGTATAGAGGGGCCTTTGAAACGTACGGAGGGTTCTTTTTCGTACAGAGGGGCCTTTGGGAAATATTGACGGGCTTTGGAACGTACGGAGGGGTCTTTTGACGTAGGGAGAGGTCTATTTCATACGGAGGGGCCTTTCGGACATATGGAGGGGCTTTGGAACGTGCGGAAGAGTCTTTTGTACGTACGGAGGGGTCTCTTTTGTACGGAGGGCGTTTCGACACGGAGGGGCTTTGGCACGTACGGATGGGTCCTTAGGATGTATAGAGGGCCTTTGAAACGTTTTTTTACGGAGGGTTCTTTTTCGTACAAAGGGGCCTTTGGGAAATATTGACGGGCTTTGGAACGTACGGAGGGGTCTTTTGACGTAGGGAGGGGTCTATTTCATACGGAGGGGCCTTTCGGACATATGGAGGGCTTTGGAACGTGCGGAAGAGTCTTTTTTACTTACGGAGGGTCTCTTTTGTACGAGGGCGTTTTTGGACACACGGAGGGCCTTTGGCACGTACGGATGGGTCCTTGGGATGTATAGAGGGCCTTTGAAACGTACGGAGGGTTCTTTTTCGTACAGAGGGGCCTTTGGGAAATATTGACGGGCTTTGGAACGTACGGAGGGGTCTTTTGACGTAGGGAGAGGTCTATTTCATACGGAGGGGCCTTTCGGACATATGGAGGGGCTTTGGAACGTGCGGAAGAGTCTTTTGTACGTACGGAGGGGTCTCTTTTGTACGGAGGGGCGTTTTGGACACACGGAGGGGCTTTGGCACGTACGGATGGGTCCTTAGGATGTATAGAGGGGCCTTTGAAACGTACGGAGGTTCTTTTTCGTACAGAAGGGCCTTTGGGAAATATTGACGGGCTTTGGAACGTACGGAGGGGTCTTTTTGACGTAGGGAGAGGTCTATTTCATACGGAGGGGCCTTTCGGACATATGGAGGGGCTTTGGAACGTGCGGAAGAGTCTTTTGTACGTACGGAGGGGTCTCTTTTGTACGGAGGGGCTTTTTCGGACACACGGAGGGGCTTTGGCACGTACGGATGGGTCCTTGGGATGTATAGAGGGCCTTTGAAACGTACAGAGGGTCTTTTTCGTACAGAGGGGCCTTTGGGAAATATTGACGGGCTTTGGAACGTACGGAGGGGTCTTTTGACGTAGGGAGAGGTCTATTTCATACGGAGGGGCCTTTCGGACATATGGAGGGGCTTTGGAACGTGCGGAGAGGTCTTTGGATGTACTTTTTTTTAGTATTTTTTTAGGCTTTGATATTTGGTGTTTTGTTTTTTTCTTTTTACTATAGGTTTTTTTTTGTATTTCTTTTTTATGGAGGGCGTTTGGACACACGGAGGGGCTTTGGCACGTACGGATGGGTCCTTGGGATGTATAGAGGGGCCTTTGAAACGTACGGAGGGTTCTTTTTCGTACAGAGGGCCTTTGGGAAATATTGACGGGGTCTTTGGAACGTACGGAGGGGTCTTTTTGACGTAGGGAGAGAAGTCTATTTCATACGGAGGGGCCTTTCGGACATATGGAGGGGCTTTGGAACGTGCGGAAGAGTCTTTTGTACGTACGGAGGGGTCTCTTTTTACGGAGGGGCGTTTCGGACACACGGAGGGGCTTTGGCACGTACGGATGGGTCCTTGGGATGTATAGAGGGGCCTTTGAAACGTACGGAGGGTTCTTTTTCGTACAGAGGGGCCTTTGGGAAATATTGACGGGCTTTGGAACGTACGGAGGGGTCTTTTTGACGTAGGGAGAGGTCTATTTCATACGGAGGGGCCTTTGGTAGGTACAGAGGGTTTTTTGGGACGTACGGAGGAGCTTTGGAACGTACAGAGGGATCTGTTTTCGTACTCAGGGGCTTTTGGTAAATACGGAGGGGCTTTGGAACGTACGGAGGGTTGATTGGGATGTACGGAGGCGTCTTTTGGACATACAGAGGGTTTTTTTCGTACGGAGGGACCTTTGGAACGTATGGAGGGTTCTTTGGAACATACGGTGTGGTCTTTTGAATGTATGGAGGGGTCTTTTTGTACGAAGGGGCCTTTGGAACATACTGAGGGGCTTTGGAATGTATGGAGGGTTCTTTGGGATGTACGGAGGGTTCTTTGGGACATATGGAGGGGTTTTTTATACAGAGGTGTATTTGCGACGTACAAAGTGGTCTTTGGGACGTACGGAGGGTGCTTTGGGACGTACGCAGTGGGTTTTTTTGTACTGAGGTCTATTTGGGACATACAGAGGGTTCTTTGGGATGTACTGAGGGTGCTTATGGATGTACAGAGGGGTTTTTTTTGTACAGAGGGGTCTTTCGGACGTAAGGAGGGTGCTTTGGGACCTACGGAGGGTGCTTTTAATGTACAGAGGGGTCTATTTCGTTCAGAGGGGCCATACGTTGGGGGCTTTGGAACGTATGGAGGGGGGATTTTTTATAAAGAGGTGAATTTGCGACGTACAGAGTGGTTTTTGGGATGTGTCGAGGGTTCTTTGGAACATACGGAGGGGTTTTTGAGACATGTTTGGGTCTTTGCGACTCAAAATGGCTATTTTGCCATAGTATAACTGTATGTTTTTGACCAAATTTGGGACCTAATGTAACCTTCCAGCTAAAGCTTCAAAACAACTTGAAATACCCTTTCTGTTTTTGATCAAATTTGGTACAAAAGGTGACCGGAAACAAAATACATGAAAAAATCTTAAAAAACCTCTTGGAGCATTTATTTATGCCCAAGAAGTCATTTTAATTTGTGGACAGAATTGCAGGTGGCCAAAAGGGAAAAATTTCTACATTATGGTCTTGTGTTTTTGACCAAATTGGGAGAGTCAGTGATAGAGAAACGCCTTTTTCTACATTATATTATTCTTATTATTTTTGACCAAATTTAGGACAAACAACAGCCACCCAAAAATATGCTTCAAAAAACCTTGAAACAAAGCTGGTAGCATTTAGTTATACCCAAGAATTCATTTTAACCACTGTTGGGCCAAGATTTGAGGTGACCCAAAATGGACATTTTGCCATAGTATAGCCTCATGTTTTGGACCAAATTTGGGACATATGGGGAATGCCCTGAAAAAGCTTGAAAACACCTTCAAATATCCCTGGGACCATTTATGTATTCCCAGAAATCCATTTAAACACTTTTGGGCCAAAATTGGAGGCGACCCAAAATTACCATTTTGCCATAGTATAGCCTTATGTTTTTGCCCAAATTTGTGACAACAGTGACTGGCCCAAAAATGCTTCAAAACACATTAATATTGCCCTAGGAGTATTTATTTATACCCTGAAAGTCATTTTAATACATTTCTGGCATGAATTGCAGGTGGCCAAAAATGGCAATTTTGCCATAGTATAGCCTTATGTTTTTGACCAAATTTGGGACAAACAGCAAACACCTAGAAAATGCTTCAAAACACATTGAAACACACCTGGTAGCATTTATTTATACCCAAGAATTCATTTTAACTACTGTTGGGCCAAGATTTGAGGTGACCCAAAATGGACATTTTGCCATAGTATAGTCCTATGTTTTGGAAAAAAATTTGGGACATACAGGGAATGCCCAGGAAAAGCTAGAAAACACCTTCAAATATCCCTGGGACCATTTATGTATTCCCAGAAATCCATTTTAAACACTTTTGGGCCAAAATTGGAGGCGACCCAAAATTACCATTTTGCCATAGTATAGCCTTATGTTTTTGCCCAAATTTGTGACAACAGTGACTAGCCCAAAAATGCTTCAAAACACATTAATATTGCCCTAGGAGTATTTATTTATACCCTGAAAGTCATTTTAATACATTTCTGGCATGAATTGCAGGTGGCCAAAAATGGCAATTTTGCCATAGTATAGCCTTATGTTTTTGACCAAATTTGGGACAAACAGCAACCACCCAAGAAATACTTGAAAACACCTTAAAATAGCTCTGTGAGCATTTATTTATGCCCAGGAAGTCATTTAACCTTTTTTGGCCAAAATTGGAGCGACCCAAAATTATCATTTTGCCATAGTTTAGCTTTATGTTTTTGACCAAATTTGGGTCAAACAGCAACCACCTAGAAAATGCTTCAAAACACATTGAAACACACATAGGACCATTTATTTATACCCAGGAATTAATTTTAACTACTGTTGGGCCAAGATTTGAGGTGACCCAAAAGAACATTTTGCCATAGTATAGCCTTATGTTTTTCACCAAATTTGGGACATACTGTGACCTTCCAGTTAAAGCTTTAAAACAACTTGAAATACCCCAGGGAGCATTTATTGATGCCCAGGCAGTCATTTCAGCCACTTTTCGGCCAAAATTGGTGGCGACCCAAAATGACCATTTTGCCATAGTATAGCCTTATGTTTTTGACCAAATTTGGGACAAACAGCAAACACCTAGAAAATGCTTCAAAACACATTGAAACACACCTGGTAGCATTTATTTATACCCAAGAATTCATTTTAACCACTGTTGGGCCAAGATTTGAGGTGACCCAAAATGGACATTTTGCCATAGTATAGTCCTATGTTTTGGAAAAAATTTGGGACATACGGGAATGCCAGGAAAAGCTAGAAAACACCTTCAAATATCCCTGGGACCATTTATGTATTCCCAGAAATCCATTTAAACACTTTTGGGCCAAAATTGGAGGCGACCCAAAATTACCATTTTGCCATAGTATAGCCTTATGTTTTTGCCCAAATTTGTGACAACAGTGACTGGCCCGAAAATGCTTCAAAACACATTAATATTGCCCTAGGAGTATTTATTTATACCATGAAAGTCATTTTAATACATTTCTGGCATGAATTGCAGGTGGCCAAAAATGGCAATTTTGCCATAGTATAGCCTTATGTTTTTCACCAAATTTGGGACATACTTTGACCTTCCAGTTAAAGCTTTAAAACAACTTGAAATACCCCAGGGAGCATTTATTGATGCCCAGGCAGTCATTTCAGCCACTTTTCGGCCAAAATTGGTGGCGACCCAAAATTACCATTTTGCCATAGTATAGCCTTATGTTTTTGACCAAATTTGGGACAAACAGCAAACACCTAGAAAATGCTTCAAAACACATTGAAACACACCTGGGAGCATTTATGTATGCCCAGGAATCCATTTTATCCACTTTTGGGTCAAAATTGGAGGCGGCCCAAAATTACCATTTTGCCATAGTATAGCCTTATGTTTTGGAAAAAAATTTGGGACATACGGGAATGCCCAGAAAAACCTTGAAAACACCTTCAAATACCCCTGAGACCATTTATGTGTACCCAGAAATCCATTTTAACCACTTTTGGGCCAAAATTGGAGGTCACCCAAAATGGCCATTTTCAGCCATCATCGATAAGCAGCCTATGTATTTAAAGCCTTCTCTCTGCTACTTTATCCAGATGTGTCAGCCGGTGCCGCAAACCACCTCCACTCCATCACCACCTCAGCTGTGGAATACACTCATCATCACCCCATCTGCATGTTCACTCACCTCTTCATCTCATTACCACCACCATGGTCTAGGCCCCAGGGGAAGAACTGTAAAGCATCTACTCAGCTCTTCACACTCATCACATGACGTCTCCACGTCTGCTGGGGTCTAAGTGCCAAAGATGTACTCAAGCACGATTTATACTTTCAATAAATCTTATGTCAACATATATAGTCAACATATATATTGTGTCTGTTTCTTTTTGAGTCTCTCCAGGTTGAATTGAAGGTGATCCAAAATGGCCATTTTTAATAGTATAGATTTGTGTTTTAACCAAGTTGGTTTGTCAGTGGCTTCCGAGAAAATGCATGGTATCAGCTTAAAATACCCCTGGGAGCATTTATTGATGCCCAGGGAGTCATTTTAACCACTTTTGTGTTAGAATTGGAGATGACCAAAGACGCCCATTTTGCAATAGTATAGCCTTATGTATTTGACCAAATTTAGAAAATATGGTGACCGACCACGAAAATGCTTGAAAATACCTTTAAACACACATGGGAGCATTTTTATACCCAAGATTTCATTTTAACCACTGTTGGGCAAAGATTTGAGGTGACCCAAAATGAACATTTTCCCATAGTAGAGCCTTATGTTTTTGAACATATTTGGGACATACTGCGACCTTCCAGCTGAAGCTTGACAACAACTTGAAATACCCGGGGAGCATTTACTGATGCCCAGGCAGTCATTTCAACCACTTTTGGGCCAAAATTGGAGGCGACCCAAAATGACCATTTTGCCATAGTATAGCCTTATGTTTTTGCCCAAATTTGTGACAACAGTGACTAGCCCAAAAATGCTTCAAAACACATTAATATTGCCCTAGGAGTATTTATTTATACCATGAAAGTCATTTTAATACATTTCTGGCATGAATTGCAGGTGGCCAAAAATGGCAATTTTGCCATAGTATAGCCTTATGTTTTTGACCAAATTTGGGACAAACAGCAACCACCCAAGAAATACTTGAAAACACCTTAAAATAGCTCTGTGAGCATTTATTTATGCCCAGGAAGTCATTTAACCTTTTTTTGGCCAAAATTGGAGGCGACCCAAAATTATCATTTTGCCATAGTTTAGCTTTATGTTTTTGACCAAATTTGGGTCAAACAGCAACCACCTAGAAAATGCTTCAAAACACATTGAAACACACATAGGACCATTTATTTATACCCAGGAATTAATTTTAACTACTGTTGGGCCAAGATTTGAGGTGACCCAAAAAGAACATTTTGCCATAGTATAGCCTTATGTTTTTCACCAAATTTGGGACATACTGTGACCTTCCAGTTAAAGCTTTAAAACAACTTGAAATACCCCAGGGAGCATTTATTGATGCCCAGGCAGTCATTTCAGCCACTTTTCGGCCAAAATTGGTGGCGACCCAAAAGACATTCCATAGTATGCCTTTTTTGGCCAAATTTGGGACAAACAGCAAACACCTAGAAAATGCTTCAAAACACATTGAAACACACCTGGTAGCATTTATTTATACCCAAGAATTCATTTTAACCACTGTTGGGCCAAGATTTGAGGTGACCCAAAATGGACATTTTGCCATAGTATAGTCCTATGTTTTGGAAAAAATTTGGGACATACGGGAATGCCCAGGAAAAGCTAGAAAACACCTTCAAATATCCCTGGGACCATTTATGTATTCCCAGAAATCCATTTTAAACACTTTTGGGCCAAAATTGGAGGCGACCCAAAATTACCATTTTGCCATAGTATAGCCTTATGTTTTTGCCCAAATTTGTGACAACAGTGACTGGCCCGAAAATGCTTCAAAACACATTAATATTGCCCTAGGAGTATTTATTTATACCCTGAAAGTCATTTTAATACATTTCTGGCATGAATTGCAGGTGGCCAAAAATGGCAATTTTGCCATAGTATAGCCTTATGTTTTTGACCAAATTTGGGACAAACAGCAACCACCCAAGAAATACTTGAAAACACCTTAAAATAGCTCTGTGAGCATTTATTTATGCCCAGGAAGTCATTTAACCTCTTTTTGGCCAAAATTGGAGGCGACCCAAAATTATCATTTTGCCATAGTTTAGCTTTATGTTTTTGACCAAATTTGGATCAAACAGCAACCACCTAGAAAATGCTTCAAAACACATTGAAACACACATAGGACCATTTATTTATACCCAGGAATTAATTTTAACTACTGTTGGGCCAAGATTTGAGGTGACCCAAAATGGACATTTTGCCATAGTATAGCCTTATGTTTTTGCCCAAATTTGGCACAAACAGAAAACACTTAAAAATGCTTCAAAACAAATTGAGACACACATAGGAGCATTTATTTATACCCAGGAATTAATTTTAACTACTGTTGGGCCAAGATTTGAGGTGACCCAAAATGGACATTGTGCCATAGTATAGCCTTATGTTTTTGCCCAAATTTGGGACAAACAGTGACTGCCCAGAAAATGCTTCAAAACACATTAATATTGCCCTAGGAGTACTTATTTATACCCTGAAAGTTATTTTTAATACATTTCTGGCCAGAATTGGAGGTGGCCAAAAATGGCAATTTTGCCATAGTATAACATTATAATTTTGAACAATTTTGGGATAAACGGTTACCACCCAAAAAAATGCTTTAAAACACCTTAAAATAGCTCTGTGAGCATTTATTTATGCCCAGGAAGTCATTTAACCACTTTTGGGCCAAAATTGGAGGTCACCCAAAATGGCCATTTTCAGCCATCATCGATAAGAAGCCTATGTATTTAAAGCCTTCTCTCTGCTACTTTATCCAGCTGTTTAAGCCGGTGCCGCAACCCACCTCCACTCCATCACCACCTCAGCTGTGGAACACACTCATCATCACCCCATCTGCATGTTCACTCACCTCTTCATCTCATCACCACCACCAGTGTCTAGGCCCCGGGGGAAGAACTGTAAAGCATCTACTCAGCTCTTCACACTCATCACATGACGTCTCCACGTCTGCTGGGGTCTAAGTGCCAAATATGTACTCAAGCACGATTTATACTTTCAATAAATCTTATGTCAAAACATATATTGTGTCTGTTTCTGTTTGAGTCTCTCCAGGTTGAATTGAAGGTGACCCAAAATGGCCATTTTTAATAGTATAGATTTGTGTTTTAACCAAGTTGGTTTGTTAGTGGCTTCCGAGAAAATGCATGATATCAGCTTAAAATACCCCTGGGAGCATTAATTGATGCCCAGGGAGTCATTTCAACCACTTTTGTGTAAGAATTGGAGATGACCAAAAACGCCCATTTTGCAATAGTATAGCCATATGTTTTTGACCAAATTTAGAAAATATGGTGACCGACCACAAAAATGCTTGAAAATACCTTGAAACACACATGGGAGGATTTATTGATGCCCAGGCAGTCATTTCAACCACTTTTGGGCCAAAATTGTAGGTGACCCAAAATGACCATTTTGCCATAGTTGTTATTTTTAAATTTGTGAGAAACAGTACACCCAGAAAATCTTCAAAAACATTCATTTGCTCTGGGGTATTTATTTAACCCTTATATTAATCATTTGGCCAGAATTGAGTTGCCAAAAATAGCAATTTTGTCATAGTATAGCCTTATTTTTTTTCAAATTTGGGACAATAACCCAAAAATTCAAAAGCCTAAAAAGCTGGATTTATCTATACCCAGGAAGTCATTTTAATCACTTTTAGGCCAAAATTGGAGGTCACCCAAAATGGCCATTTTCCCATAGTACCGCCTCATGTTTTTGACCAAAATTGGGACATATTGCAACCTTCCAGCAAAAGCTTGAAAACACCTGGGAGCATTTATTTATACTCAGCAAGTCATTTCAACCGCTTTTAGACCAAAATTGCTGTTTTTTTTGTATACCCTTATGTTTTTGATCAAATTTGGGACCACCCAACAATGCTTTAAAACACCTTAAAATAGCTTTGGGAGCATTTATTTATTCCCAGGAAGTCATTTTCATCACTTTTGGACCAAATTGGAGGTGACCCAAAATGGCCATTTTGCCATAGTATAGCCTTATGTTTTTGACCAAATGTACAACAAATTGAGACCGTCCAGAATGTACTTTAAAACACGCGTACATACCGGTGACAACAGGTGCATCAAATGCCTTCAGTCTCTTCTGGGTTGGGTGACTCATGGGCACAATTACTCAATGTACTACATTTATAATTGTAATATACTCCTGTAATAGAATGGAACTAGTACAGTAAAATAAAGTGTATCTCCTTTGCACCTACATTGTACATACAAACCACTAATACTCCATTTAATACATGTATTTCTTTTTATGAATGCAGTGTTATTATTCTTAGATACAATGGTGCTTGTACAGTAAAATAAAGAGTATCTCTGATTTTAAAAAAAATTAGTATTATTATATGTTATCTAACCAGGAAAGTCAAACAAACAATTATTTCAAAGTCTTTGCTGTAAGGATATCAGGATTAATCAATTTCACAATTTGTACTGGTACTATATAGCAGTAGTTAAACACAACAATAAACACAACTGAATCTGACAAACTTTTAAACACAACATAAACATGACTTAAGACAAAGTTCCAGTGACATCACTAAAAATTCGTTATCTATGACACTTGACACTATGAACTTATGTTTGTTTGATTTGCAGAAATGTACCATTTGCTTGTAAACTGTCAATTTTGGTGTGAATTCCTGGTGTGAACAAATCTGAACGTTTAATGTGTTAACTGCAATCTGCAAGTTAAAGAATGCAACATATAAGAAATAAGTTTGTCAGATCACTCATTGTTGACATAAAAACTAAACCTCAATTCTAGAGAGCACAATACACTGTGGAGCCTAAATGTGTGCTTAGTGAATAACAAAACAATTAAAGACGAAATTAAATGAGATATTACAAGAAATTAAGAAGAAAACAATAATGAGCATGTCCAGCCATCCATCCATCTTCTTCCGCTTATCCGGGGCGGGTCGTGGAGGCAGCAGTCTAAGCAGAGAAGCCCAGACTTCCCTCTCCCCAGACACTTCTTCCAGCTCCTCTGTGGGAATACCGAGGTCTGCCCCGGGGCCTCCTCCCAGTGGGACATGCCCGAAACACCTCCCCAGGAAGGCGTCCAGGAGGCATCCGGAACAGATGCCCGAGCCACCTCAGTTGGCTCCTCTCGATGTGGAGGAGCAGCGGCTCCTCTCGATGTGGAGGAGCAGCGGCTCTACTCTGAGCTCCTCTCGAGTGACTGAACTCCTCACCCTATCTCTAAGGGAGTGTCCAGCCACCCTGTGGAGGAAACTCATTTCAGCCGCTTGAATCCGGGATCTTGTCCTTTCGGTCATGACCCAGAGCTCATGACCATAGGTGAGAGAAGGAATGAAGATTGACTGGTAAATCGAGAGCTTTGCCTTGCAGCTCAGCTCCTTCTTTACCACGACAGACCGGTACATCAACCGCATTACTGTGGAATCTGCACCGATCTGTCTGTCAATCTCCCATTCCATCCTTCCCTCACTCGTGAACAAGACCCCAAGATACTTGAACTCCTCCACTTGAGGCAGGTACTCTCCACCAACCTGAAGGGGGCAAGCCACCCTTTTCCGGCTTAGAACCATGGCCTCGGACTTGGAGGTGCTGATTCTCATCCCAGCCGCTTCACACTCGGTTGCAAACCGTCCCAGTGCACGCTGAAGGTCCTGGTCTGATGGAGCCAACAGGACCACATCATCTGCAAAAAGCAGAGATGAGATCCTGAGGTCCCCAAACCGGACCCCCTCCGGTCCCTGGCTGCGCCTCGAAATCCTGTCCATAAAAATTATGAACAGGACCGGTGAGACATAGGGCAGCCCTGCTGGAGTCCAACATGCACCGGGAACTGGTCTGACTTACTGCCGGCAATGCTAACCAAGCTCCTGCTCCGGTCGTACAGGGACCGGACAGCCCTTAGCAGAGGGCCCCGGACCCCATACTCCCAGAGCACCCCCCCACAGGATGCCGCGAGGGACATGGTCGAATGCCTTCTCCAGATCCACAAAACACATGTGGACTGGTTGGGCAAACTCCCATGAACCCCCCAGCACCCTGGGGAGGGTATAGAGCTGGTCCAGTGTTCCACAACCAGGACGAAAACCGCATTGTTCCTCCTGAATCCGAGGTTCGACTATCGGCCGGATTCTCCTCTCCAGTACCCTGGCATAGACTTTCCCGGGGAGGCTGAGGAGTGTGATCCCCCTGTAGTTGGAAAACACCCTCCGGTCCCCCTTCTTAAAAAGAGGGACCACCACCCCGGTCTGCCAGTCCAGAGGCACTGTCCCCAACCTCCACGCGATGTTGCAGAGACGTGTCAGCCAAGACAGCCCTACAACATCCAGAGACTTGAGGAACTCAGGGCGGATCTCATCCACCCCCGGCGCCTTTCCACCGAGAAGTTTTTAACTACCTCGCTGACTTCAGCTTGGGTGATTGTTGAGTCCACTTCTGAGCCCCCAGCCTCTGCTTCCTCAGTGGAAGACGTGTCAGTAGGATTGAGGAGATCCTCAAAGTATTCCTTCCACCGTCCGACAATGTCCCCAGTCGAAGTCAACAACTGCCCACCTCCACTGTAGACAGGGTTAGTGGAGCAGTGTTTCCCTCCTCCTGAGGCGCCGAACGGTTTGCCAGAATCTCTTCGAGGCCGACCGCCTTTCTCCATGGCCTCACCAAACTCCTCCCAGACCAGAGTTTTTGCCTGCACAACCACCCGGGCTGCAGTCCGCTTGGCCTGCCGGTATCCATCAGTTGCCTCAGAAGTCCCACAGGCCAACCAGGCCCGATAGGACTCCTTCTTCAGCTTGACGGCATCCCTTACTTCCAGTGTCCACCACCGGGTTCGGGGATTGCCGCCACTACAGGCACCGGAGACCTTACGGCCACAGCTCCGAGCAGCTGCATTGGCAATGGAGGTGGAGAACATGGTCCACTTGGACTCAATGTCTCCAACCTCCCTCGGGATCCGGTCGAAGTTCTGCCGGAGGTGGGAGTTGAAGACCTCTCTGACAGGGGACTCAGCCAGACGTTCCCAGTAGACCCTCACAATATGTTTGGGTCTGCCAAGTCTTTCCGACTTCCTCCCCCGCCATCGGATCCAACTCACCACCAGGTGGTGATCGGTTGACAGCTCCGCCCCTCTCTTCATCCGAGTGTAAAAGACATATGGCCAAAGGTCAGATGAAACAACTACAAAGTCGATCATCGACCTCCGGCCTAGGGTGTCCTGGTGCCACAGGCACTGATGGACACCCTTATGCTTGAACGTGGTGTTTGTTATGGACAAACTGTGATTAGCACAGAAGTCCAACAACAGAACACCACTCGGGTTCAGATCGGGGGGGCCATTCCTCCCAATCACGCCCCTCCAGGTGTCACTGTCCGTGGGGTAAGGCCCAGCCACCGGGCGCTCACATGCGAGCCCCAACCCCAGGCCTGGCTCCAGGGTGGGGCCCCGGGTGCACCATACCGGGCGACGTCACGGGCCTCGATGTTTCTTTGTCCATAAGGGGTTTTGTGAATCGCTCTTAGTCTGATCCGTCACCTAGGACCTGTTTGCCTTGTGAGACTCTACCAGGGGCACGTAGCCCCTGACAACATAGCTCCTAGAATCATTCGGGCGCTCAAACCCCTCCACCACGGTAAGCATGAGCATGTCAACCCAGTTATTCTGTGGGATGCTCCCAAAGCAGTTATAAGAGGGAAACTGATTTCCAAGACAACAGGACTTAAAAGAGCCAAGTGAGAAATCTATGGACAAGAAAAGACAAAATTAGGAATGTTAGAAGAGCTACATAAAAGTACTCTAAACCCAGATTTGTTGCCAGCAATACAAGAAGTAAGAAAAAACATTCTAATGGTAATACTCTGTTACAGCATACCAAATGTCCTTTGAATTTGTGATGTGTAAAAACTATAAAAATAAAGTAAAAAAAAAAAAAAAAAAAATCAAGTTACAGACTTGAGGAACTTAGGATCAGCTATCAGGACCTCAGCCAGTGGAGCTGAAAGGGCCATTGCCTTATGGTCAATCCCAACACCCTGGAAAGCTCTGGGCATACTTCCAAGTCGCTTATAGGCATCCAAGACACGCTTGTATATGGAAAGTACATCACCAGGACTCCGGGCTGCAAAATAAAGAGAGAAGAAAAATGCCCCGGATTATTGTTTAGATCTGCTTACTCAAACATAGGAGCAGTCCTGGCACACTAAAATAGTAAAAGAAGGCTATTAATAATACTACTTAGAGGTCAACCAACACTTGAGCCTTCATGCCCATTTTTGGTCAAGCACTTGATTGGGTGAGACGACCATGTGACCATGTGTGCTGGCGTTTATATTTATCAGAATATACAAATATCAATTGTAAAGTGCTATTCTTAATTCAATCTTATCTAACAGACAGATACCAGTTTGTTAGAGTTAATGAGCAATCATCAGTGTGCACAGTAGTCAGCCATGAAGTACTACAGGGCTCTGTATTAGGTCCTATACTTTTTACATTATACATGCTCCCCTTAGGCAATCACAAAACATGGAATTAACTTCCACTGCTACGCTGTCGACACCCAGTTGTATCTATCAATTAAACCCAATGAAAATAGTCCTATGGACAAATAAGAAGTGTGTGTGAAAGACATAAGTACCTGGATGACATTAAACTATTTTCTCCAAAACCCAGAAAAAACAGGCGATTATACAAGGCCCCAGGAATCTAAGAGGCACACTATCAAACCGAATAGTCAATTTAGATGGTGTTAGTGTAGCTTCCAGTTCAACTGTCAGAAATCTTGGTGTAATATTAGACCAAGATTTATCGTTTAAAATGAGAGCTACGAATGTAACTGCGGTTCTATGAATCCTGGATGACCGCCAGGGGCGGTGCATTAAGCACTGAAACCCATTTAATGCATACCTCTGCCAAGGGCTCGAATGGCGGTGACTTCAGGGCATCCAGCACCGTGGTCAGATCCCATGAAGGCACCACTGGGCGTGTAGGTGGGTGTAGCCGCCAGGCGCCCTTCAAAAACAAGGAAACATGTTTATTACCGCCAACAGTTCTACCATCAACTTCAGTATGCCGACAGGACATTGCTTCACCTTCAGGGTAGACGTAGAGACCGTCCCTGATTCAGAAGTCCTTGAAGAAACGACAATATGGATGAGACAGAACATCGTACAGGGTCTTGTCCCCTGTCACAACACCACCTCTCGAATAATCTCCATTGACTGTCGTACTGGAGTTTCGTGGACGGTGCTGGAGCGTTTCACAAATCACAAAACATGGAATTAACTTCCACTGCTACGCTGTCGACACCCAGTTGTATCTATCAATTAAACCCAATGAAAATAGTCCTATGGACAAATAAGAAGTGTGTGTGAAAGACATAAGTACCTGGATGACATTAAACTATTTTCTCCAAAACCCAGAAAAAACAGGCGATTATACAAGGCCCCAGGAATCTAAGAGGCACACTATCAAACCGAATAGTCAATTTAGATGGTGTTAGTGTAGCTTCCAGTTCAACTGTCAGAAATCTTGGTGTAATATTAGACCAAGATTTATCGTTTAAAATGAGAGCTACGAATGTAACTGCGGTTCTATGAATCCTGGATGACCGCCAGGGGCGGTGCATTAAGCACTGAAACCCATTTAATGCATACCTCTGCCAAGGGCTCGAATGGCGGTGACTTCAGGGCATCCAGCACCGTGGTCAGATCCCATGAAGGCACCACTGGGCGTGTAGGTGGGTGTAGCCGCCAGGCGCCCTTCAAAAACAAGGAAACATGTTTATTACCGCCAACAGTTCTACCATCAACTTCAGTATGCCGACAGGACATTGCTTCACCTTCAGGGTAGACGTAGAGACCGTCCCTGATTCAGAAGTCCTTGAAGAAACGACAATATGGATGAGACAGAACATCGTACAGGGTCTTGTCCCCTGTCACAACACCACCTCTCGAATAATCTCCATCGACTGTCGTACTGGAGTTTCGTGGACGGTGCTGGAGCGTTTCTCATAGTATGTTCCAACGTCACTGTCAAGCTCAAGTCTGGTCCGGGCCCTGTAGTGGCCAGACCCAGAGCTGGAGACGACCGGGATGTAACATTCGTCCCCCCATCTGGGACAAGAGATCGGTCCTGGAGGGGAGGCGCATGGGTGGGCCTCGGCAGAGCCTGCGTAGCATCGGAAACCATGTCCTCGCTGGCCAGTAAGGGGCCACCAGGAAGAGTCTGGGTCCTTCTTGAAGGACTCTCCGGAGTGTCTGGAAGCCTCCATTCCCTGGCAACATTCTCTGCCGGGACAGACAGTCCGCCACCCGGTTCAGCACCCCAGGAACATGGGCCGCTCTCAAAAGCGCTGGCAAAATGGAGTGTCGCCCATGTCAGGAGCCACCGAGTCTCTTGCGTCAGTCTCTCCGAATGGACCCCTCCCATGTGGTTCACAGTCATGTTGTCAGACCAAACGAGCACGTGTCTGCCCCGCAGCTCCATGAGGAAATGGCACAGGGCCAGATGCACAGAGATTAACTCCAAAACATTGATGTGTTCTGAGTACAGATGTTGAGGCCACGTCCCTTGAGCTACGCGGCCCTGCCACGTTGCACCCCAACCCGTGGAGGAGGCATCCGCATAGATAACCGACAAGAGGAACGCCTTGTGTGTTCCAACCCTTGTCCTTCCACTGAGACAGGGAGACGAGACACTGGGGTGACACACGTATCTTCTTGCACCTGCGCACGTACCATGTTGGGTCCAAGTGTAGGTGCTTCAGCCACATCTGCACTGGGCGCAATGAGAGTAGCCCCAGAGGCACCACACTGGAGGCAGCTGTCAACATGCCCAGAAGCCAAAGACACCAGACAAAAGGCAGTGCCCTGTCGCTCCGAAAGGCGGAAAGGCTAAACTGTTTTAAAAATATATCAGATGAATATACTTTTCAAATTTTTTGCTTAAACCTGTTATTTATAACCTCAGTTCAAAGTAAAGCTACTAAATATTTAAAATATTTCCAAGATTTTAACTCTTTTATTGCCAATTTCATACATGATGTCATCAATTTAGGGGGAAAAAAAACACACACACACAAAAAGACTCATTTTCAATATAAAAAGGGATTGTGGACTGGAAATGTTTGAGCTTTTATCACAGTCTTGGACATATCAAAGATTAGTACCGTATTTTCCAGACTATAGAGTGCACCTAAATATAAGCCGCACCCACTAAAATTTAAAAGAAATATATATTTTCTCACATATAAACCGCACCGGACTATAAGCCGCCGATATCCAGGTTGAGAAATAATATATTTACATAGAAAGATTTTGTACCATAAGTGTTTATTCATATACCTGAACTGATTGTTTCTGAACAGTGCCTGTAACACGGCAGTAAGCCCCTGAGGGCTGAAGAAAAATTCATAGAAAAGCCGCATCTCTGTATAAGCCGCATGGTTCAAAGCGTGGGAAAAAAGTAGCGGCTTATAGTCCGGAAAATACGGTAACAACTTTGACTTTAAAGAACTGTAGGAAGTCACTTCAGCTAAGCCTGGCTACAGTGCTGAACAAAAATCTAGGATTATTTTTGTTTTCTTCTATGAGTGTTGAATAATACCTAGTTCTAGCCCAGGGGTCGGCAACCCAAAATGTTCAAAGAGCCATATTGGACCAAAAAAACAAAAAAAAATTCTGTCTGGAGCCGCAAAAAATTAAAAGCCTTATATAAGCCTTATATGAAGGCAACACAGGCTGTAAGTGTATATTAGCTATATTAGCCTGCTATCACGACATCAAATGACTAAATAGGCTACAAATACATAATGAGCATTCATGATTAAATGTTTATTTTCCTGCAGCGCATCCTGGAGAAAATGACGCACCACGTGACTACTTTGCTGTACGATATTTGTAGCCTGTCCAGCCAGACAACTTTCTCATTGTATTACAAACAGAGAAAGTCAGTCTGGGATTGTCCAATTTGCCCCCCGATTTCTGCTCCGGCTCTTACCGACCAATCGTAGCGACGGGGGAGGGATTTTGTTTTGCGCGACAATTTTTTCAACCAAAAGATTAGCAGGTTTAGGTAGCTTACTACGATCGAAATAAGCACCGAACTCGATATTACACCCTGTGTCCTCAGATTTTTGACAAAAACAACAGAAGTTATTCACCGTCACCGATGTATCTTCTCTCTCTAGCCATACTGGTGTACGCTGTGGTTTGTTGACAACTACAATCAGTTTCGTTTTCCTTACGTCACATCCGGTATGTGGTATTTGGTGCTTTAAGTTTAACTTCCATCACAACGTTAATGTCATCAGCTATCTTTCTCTTTGTCCCTTTGGGATCCATGGCCCATGACACACCCGCCGGTTTGTTTACAACAGCCACCTGACTGGCACCGCGCCGCGCTCAAACGAGTGTCGCAGGCTATGACGCAAATCTTTGTTGACAGAAATGTTGAAATTTAATATTTATTATACAGATTTTTACAGAATTGGAAAACGTTAAGAATGTTTGTGTCATGTTTGTCCTCCTACAGAAACCATATTAAAACAAAAAATACCGCGGGTTGCCGACCCCCTTTCTAGCCTTACGCAGGGCTTGCATAACCTGACTCTGCCAGATAGAACTGCTCCACAGAACATAGTCTATTTCGCAGTACCATCTGGGAAGGCTCCCGTTGAAAGCGTTTGCAAAAGGGAGGCACCTTCTCTCAAAAACTTGGTGTTGATTGGATGAAGCACCGACTAGTATCCGCTTATCATGAGGTTTCTTTAATCAATCACAGCAACGATATGACGTGCCACTCTTTGCGCTTCTTTCAAAGAAGAAATACTCTCTACTTCTGACAAAAATGTTTCGATAGCAGCGTCAACACTAACGTCTTTCGGCGTAGCCATGTTGATAACAAAGAGGAGAAGAGAGCACTAGTTGCTTTCTTCAAATTAAAAACCCGCCTCTACCTGTTAGTGCTGCAACATCATTGGTCAACAGAGTCCGGTGAGTCCACGGTTCGCGACTCAAGCGGTTTGGTTGGCATGATACAAGATGGATTTACAAGAGTTTTGGAAACTCCCAAATCTCGCGAGAATCCTGCTGCAGCGCAAGGTTAGGGCTTGCATATGAATCCTCGGAGTTGGAGTGACGCCATTGCCTTTCTGAATTACGTGTGGCTTGTTTGAGGAGCCGGGTTTCTGCATAAACCAGGGTGATACTCTATTACTATTTCTAATGACCCCCTGTTTTAGTGGCGCCACACTATTGAGAGCGTCCTGCATTGAACACATGGCTGTATCAACAAACTTATCTGTTGTGTTGGGACTGGGGCTGTGGGGCTGCTCTCTGGATTAACTGGCGAAATACTGGCTAATATTGTAACATATTTTAAACTCAGAAACAGTTTTATCAGATAATATTCTTCTAAACTGGGGTCTGTCCAGAGGAAGAGTTTAGTCCTCAAGCGTGAACTGAAAGATAATTTAAAAAATGACCCGACAGGACGGAGCTGTGGGGCAGGACTTTTAACTGACTAATCAGCAATAGGACTGTTTAGATCTGGGGCTCATTAATAAACTGGAGTGTGAGATTACTCTCAGCCATGTTTCTGTTAACGACATTAAATCTATTTTATGATCATTAATTAAATCATTGACTAGTAGCAATTTTGATGAAATAGACTTGGCGTTTAGTAATCCACATTTGACTTCTTTATTGCATTTCTCTGCATTTAAATTAGATTTGTATATTTCTGCTGGGGCTTTGTTTGAGTTATAATGGAGTCTGTGCACTGGGGACAGACACAGTCTCTATGGGTTGTGACAGTCCTAAAGATGAAACAGAGAACCGTGTAAGACTGTGTCTGTCTCTGTGTCCTGGTCCCAATCCTAACCTAGAGCCGCTCCATCCAAAGTAGGATGGATGCCGTCTCTACGAATGAGACCAGGTTTTCTCCAGAAGGCCTTCCAATGGTCTATAAAGCCCACGCTGTTTTCCGGACACCACCTGGCTAACCAGCGGTTAAATGATGACAGGATCGAATCAGGAAGAGGGCCAGAGAACTTTACATAGGCCTGTGCTTAGGAAGCTTAGGTTCTGGTTTTTATATGGAGTTATATGAAGTATATTAGCATATAATTGTGTGTCGGTGTGTGTGTATGTTAGCGAGAGAGAGAGAGACATTTGCACATTGACCTTGATGTGACTGAGTACACACAACCACAAAAAGTCTACACAGAGTAAACAAAAACAAAAAGTAAGTGTCCTTCTTTCCCTGCAGCCTTTTCATGTTGACAACAAAGTAAGAGCCTTTAAACACTGGTGCATTACACCTTCGTGGCACAAAAAACTGCTCTAAAAGCATACATTCATATTTTTCTGCTATTTTTCATAAATCTCTTAAACCACTTCAGATCTGCTCAAAACTACCAAATATTCAATAAATTTCAGGAATTTCACTTTCTTTGGTGCTGGTAGAGTCTTGGATATATCAAGGATTAGAACGAAAATTGATTTGATTGCATTAATATTTTTTTATGTAGTGTCAGATACTCCCTCTTGACACCAAAAATGTCCCATTGACTTCTATTAAAACCACAACATCTCACAGCCATTACACTATAAAACCATGACTTTTGTTAGGATTATGCCCTTTTTACGTCCCATTATGAACTTCACATGACATCTGTTGTTTTTCCTAACAGTGGTTTGGGGAAGTTTCTCAGGCAGCTGCTCAAACTGAGACTGCTCACCTCCTCTGTCATGTAGTCCAAAACAGTTTACTCCCCAACTGCTTTTGACTGTTTATCTCTATATTTAATGATAGCATACAGACAGTCAGGGCCGCGCTGACGGTACCAGAAGAAGATGGCTGTCCAACCAATGACAGCACAGCACAGGAACACGGCAACTGATGAGAAACCAACGAGAAGATCAGCAACGCCTGGCATAAGAAGTATTTAGACTGTGAGAGGGAGAGAGTGTGTGTGTCAGCACTGATCATTTCAGGAGAAAAAGGGCATCTTTTGATCTATGTGTTTGATGTTTGGCCTCCCTCCTTTGATGTATTTCAAAACAAAAACTACTGTTAGTAACAAAGTTGCATGTGTAACAGGTGCATTTGTAGAGAGCACCAGGTCACATGCTGCAGGACCTGCTGGTCTGCTGCTGGAATTGAACTCAACTAAACACACACAAACACACTCTCTCAATCCATTTATCTGTTTCTCTCAAACTTTTTATTCACATTTTGTATGTTCTTTTGTTGTTGAAGTTTTCAGTGTTGTTGTAATTGCACAATAAATATTCATATTGATGAATCAGATGTTGATTTAAAAATTGATTTAAAAGACAAACAAATCACTCTTGGCCCCCTGGTAGTCACATGACTCCATAGTATAATGTAGTAAAAAAAAAAAATACATGAATGTCATGCATGGGCCTAACATGGGAAAACAGTTGAATCTGCTGGAATACAGTAAAAATGTCAAATATCACTACTTTTCTTTAATAAGAAATGCTGACATAAGAGAATGCATAGTTTTATAGTGTAATAGCAGTGAGATTAAAAAAAAGTGGTTTTAATGGAAGTCAATAGGACATTTTCCACAAAGGTGTCAATTTCGTTGCTAATCTTTTACATACACAAGGCTCTAATCAGCACAAGGGTTAAAATCCTGAAAATTATTGAATATTTAGTAGTTTTGAGCAGATCTGAAGTGGCTTAGAGAGAGAGATTTATGAAAAAAAACAGAAAAAAAATGTATGACAATTTAATAGCAGTTTTTTTGTGTGTGTACATTTTTGCCACAAAGGTGTCAAGTATATGGAAAATTTGAGGAGGGCAAAAGGGTTAAGCAAAAAGGAAAAAATATATTATTTGACATATTTTAAAACAATTTAGTGGAGGTTTTTGCCCACAGTGTATTATTATTAAAAATTATGGCCAAATGAAAAGTGAAAATATGCCTTGGAGGGACAAAAATGTCCCGAACAATGCACAAGCCTTAAGCAAACATTAGTTTTGATTATATTTCAGATGATTAGTGTGACTCTGGACAAATTAAAATGCAAACTTAAAGCTATACCTCTTGCTTGTGCGAGTGGGTGGAAGTCCTTCCTTTGTGTTTTCTTTTTTGCCTTGATGTCTTCAGGGCCGTTGTGATGTCTTCATCTTCACTGGTGAAATCAGTTGATGAGGAAGACACAGTTGAGCCCGAGTTCCAGTCAGAAGACCATTCTCTTTTGTTTAATCCAGTTTTGCCTGCATACATGTTTAAAATAATGTTTACAAATGACAATTTTAAACGCCACTCACACATTCGATGAAGATATATTATGTAGCGGAGGCTTTCTGTGGTCTCAAGCCCCTCCCTGGAGTGTCACCATGGAGCTCCTATCACTCACCAATATTACTACAGTAATGTTATATTAGCTGCTGTGAGGCTTATACGTTTTAGTTTAATGTGACTTTTTAAAAGAGGTTATTTTAAATGACTATTTTATTGTTCCGTCAATAATAATAACCCTAATAAACACCCACCATCTTGAGCCCTTGATGATTAGCGTGCAATCCAACTCTACCCCTAAGCTACCTGCATCCACTGTGTCTCTGGCCTAACTGCCGTGTTTGTGTTAACTCAAAGCTGTGACCTGCCTATGCTAATAATCCACCCCCAACATAAAATGTCCATGTATATATTTTAAAAAATGATAACTGAATAATACAAGTATGTTATCAACCGCCACATGAAGAAATCAACTGTGCCTGTCATGACCATGTTGAGGGTTTGGAGAAGAAAATCTCTCTCATCCTTCAACCTGGCAACCTTCTCTTCAAGAGCTCTGATGTCTGCCAGTAGCTGCCTCTTCTTTTGTCTCCACTTTGTGGACCTTGGCTGTATGTCTGAAATACAAACATACAACAAACATAATAACATAATGTCAGGGCCGCACTGACCATACCAGAAGAAGATGGCTGTCCAACCAATGACAGCACAGCACAGGAACACGGCAACTGATGAGAAACCAACGAGAAGATCAGCAACGCCTGGCATAAGAAGTATTTAGACTGTGAGAGGGAGAGAGTGTGTGTGTCAGCACTGATCATTTCAGGAGAAAAAGGGCATCTTTTGATCTATGTGTTTGATGTTTGGCCTCCCTCCTTTGATGTATTTCAAAACAAAAACTACTGTTAGTAACAAAGTTGCATGTGTAACAGGTGCATTTGTAGAGAGCACCAGGTCACATGCTGCAGGACCTGCTGGTCTGCTGCTGGAATTGAACTCAACTAAACACACACAAACACACTCTCTCAATCCATTTATCTGTTTCTCTCAAACTTTTTATTCACATTTTGTATGTTCTTTTGTTGTTGAAGTTTTCAGTGTTGTTGTAATTGCACAATAAATATTCATATTGATGAATCAGATGTTGATTTAAAAATTGATTTAAAAGACAAACAAATCACTCTTGGCCCCCTGGTAGTCACATGACTCCATAGTATAATGTAGTAAAAAAAAAAAATACATGAATGTCATGCATGGGCCTAACATGGGAAAACAGTTGAATCTGCTGGAATACAGTAAAAATGTCAAATATCACTACTTTTCTTTAATAAGAAATGCTGACATAAGAGAATGCATAGTTTTATAGTGTAATAGCAGTGAGATTAAAAAAAGTGGTTTTAATGGAAGTCAATAGGACATTTTCCACAAAGGTGTCAATTTCGTTGCTAATCTTTTACATACACAAGGCTCTAATCAGCACAAGGGTTAAAATCCTGAAAATTATTGAATATTTAGTAGTTTTGAGCAGATCTGAAGTGGCTTAGAGAGAGAGATTTATGAAAAAAAAACAGAAAAAAAATGTATGACAATTTAATAGCAGTTTTTTTGTGTGTGTACATTTTTGCCACAAAGGTGTCAAGTATATGGAAAATTTGAGGAGGGCAAAAGGGTTAAGCAAAAAGAAAAATATATTATTTGACATATTTTAAAACAATTTAGTGGAGGTTTTTGCCCACAGTGTATTATTATTAAAAATTATGGCCAAATGAAAAGTGAAAATATGCCTTGGAGGGACAAAAATGTCCCGAACAATGCACAAGCCTTAAGCAAACATTAGTTTTGATTATATTTCAGATGATTAGTGTGACTCTGGACAAATTAAAATGCAAACTTAAAGCTATACCTCTTGCTTGTGCGAGTGGGTGGAAGTCCTTCCTTTGTGTTTTCTTTTTTGCCTTGATGTCTTCAGGGCCGTTGTGATGTCTTCATCTTCACTGGTGAAATCAGTTGATGAGGAAGACACAGTTGAGCCCGAGTTCCAGTCAGAAGACCATTCTCTTTTGTTTAATCCAGTTTTGCCTGCATACATGTTTAAAATAATGTTTACAAATGACAATTTTAAACGCCACTCACACATTCGATGAAGATATATTATGTAGCGGAGGCTTTCTGTGGTCTCAAGCCCCTCCCTGGAGTGTCACCATGGAGCTCCTATCACTCACCAATATTACTACAGTAATGTTATATTAGCTGCTGTGAGGCTTATACGTTTTAGTTTAATGTGACTTTTTAAAAGAGGTTATTTTAAATGACTATTTTATTGTTCCGTCAATAATAATAACCCTAATAAACACCCACCATCTTGAGCCCTTGATGATTAGCGTGCAATCCAACTCTACCCCTAAGCTACCTGCATCCACTGTGTCTCTGGCCTAACTGCCGTGTTTGTGTTAACTCAAAGCTGTGACCTGCCTATGCTAATAATCCACCCCCAACATAAAATGTCCATGTATATATTTTAAAAAATGATAACTGAATAATACAAGTATGTTATCAACCGCCACATGAAGAAATCAACTGTGCCTGTCATGACCATGTTGAGGGTTTGGAGAAGAAAATCTCTCTCATCCTTCAACCTGGCAACCTTCTCTTCAAGAGCTCTGATGTCTGCCAGTAGCTGCCTCTTCTTTTGTCTCCACTTTGTGGACCTTGGCTGTATGTCTGAAATACAAACATACAACAAACATAATAACATAATGTCAGGGCCGCACTGACCATACCAGAAGAAGATGGCTGTCCAACCAATGACAGCACAGCACAGGAACACGGCAACTGATGAGAAACCAACGAGAAGATCAGCAACGCCTGGCATAAGAAGTATTTAGACTGTGAGAGGGAGAGAGTGTGTGTGTCAGCACTGATCATTTCAGGAGAAAAAGGGCATCTTTTGATCTATGTGTTTGATGTTTGGCCTCCCTCCTTTGATGTATTTCAAAACAAAAACTACTGTTAGTAACAAAGTTGCATGTGTAACAGGTGCATTTGTAGAGAGCACCAGGTCACATGCTGCAGGACCTGCTGGTCTGCTGCTGGAATTGAACTCAACTAAACACACACAAACACACTCTCTCAATCCATTTATCTGTTTCTCTCAAACTTTTTTATTCACATTTTGTATGTTCTTTTGTTGTTGAAGTTTTCAGTGTTGTTGTAATTGCACAATAAATATTCATATTGATGAATCAGATGTTGATTTAAAAATTGATTTAAAAGACAAACAAATCACTCTTGGCCCCCTGGTAGTCACATGACTCCATAGTATAATGTAGTAAAAAAAAAAAATACATGAATGTCATGCATGGGCCTAACATGGGAAAACAGTTGAATCTGCTGGAATACAGTAAAAATGTCAAATATCACTACTTTTCTTTAATAAGAAATGCTGACATAAGAGAATGCATAGTTTTATAGTGTAATAGCAGTGAGATTAAAAAAAAAGTGGTTTTAATGGAAGTCAATAGGACATTTTCCACAAAGGTGTCAATTTCGTTGCTAATCTTTTACATACACAAGGCTCTAATCAGCACAAGGGTTAAAATCCTGAAAATTATTGAATATTTAGTAGTTTTGAGCAGATCTGAAGTGGCTTAGAGAGAGAGATTTATGAAAAAAAAACAGAAAAAAAATGTATGACAATTTAATAGCAGTTTTTTTGTGTGTGTACATTTTTGCCACAAAGGTGTCAAGTATATGGAAAATTTGAGGAGGGCAAAAGGGTTAAGCAAAAAGGAAAAAATATATTATTTGACATATTTTAAAACAATTTAGTGGAGGTTTTTGCCCACAGTGTATTATTATTAAAAATTATGGCCAAATGAAAAGTGAAAATATGCCTTGGAGGGACAAAAATGTCCCGAACAATGCACAAGCCTTAAGCAAACATTAGTTTTGATTATATTTCAGATGATTAGTGTGACTCTGGACAAATTAAAATGCAAACTTAAAGCTATACCTCTTGCTTGTGCGAGTGGGTGGAAGTCCTTCCTTTGTGTTTTCTTTTTTGCCTTGATGTCTTCAGGGCCGTTGTGATGTCTTCATCTTCACTGGTGAAATCAGTTGATGAGGAAGACACAGTTGAGCCCGAGTTCCAGTCAGAAGACCATTCTCTTTTGTTTAATCCAGTTTTGCCTGCATACATGTTTAAAATAATGTTTACAAATGACAATTTTAAACGCCACTCACACATTCGATGAAGATATATTATGTAGCGGAGGCTTTCTGTGGTCTCAAGCCCCTCCCTGGAGTGTCACCATGGAGCTCCTATCACTCACCAATATTACTACAGTAATGTTATATTAGCTGCTGTGAGGCTTATACGTTTTAGTTTAATGTGACTTTTTAAAAGAGGTTATTTTAAATGACTATTTTATTGTTCCGTCAATAATAATAACCCTAATAAACACCCACCATCTTGAGCCCTTGATGATTAGCGTGCAATCCAACTCTACCCCTAAGCTACCTGCATCCACTGTGTCTCTGGCCTAACTGCCGTGTTTGTGTTAACTCAAAGCTGTGACCTGCCTATGCTAATAATCCACCCCCAACATAAAATGTCCATGTATATATTTTAAAAAATGATAACTGAATAATACAAGTATGTTATCAACCGCCACATGAAGAAATCAACTGTGCCTGTCATGACCATGTTGAGGGTTTGGAGAAGAAAATCTCTCTCATCCTTCAACCTGGCAACCTTCTCTTCAAGAGCTCTGATGTCTGCCAGTAGCTGCCTCTTCTTTTGTCTCCACTTTGTGGACCTTGGCTGTATGTCTGAAATACAAACATACAACAAACATAATAACATAATGTCAGGGCCGCACTGACCATACCAGAAGAAGATGGCTGTCCAACCAATGACAGCACAGCACAGGAACACGGCAACTGATGAGAAACCAACGAGAAGATCAGCAACGCCTGGCATAAGAAGTATTTAGACTGTGAGAGGGAGAGAGTGTGTGTGTCAGCACTGATCATTTCAGGAGAAAAAGGGCATCTTTTGATCTATGTGTTTGATGTTTGGCCTCCCTCCTTTGATGTATTTCAAAACAAAAACTACTGTTAGTAACAAAGTTGCATGTGTAACAGGTGCATTTGTAGAGAGCACCAGGTCACATGCTGCAGGACCTGCTGGTCTGCTGCTGGAATTGAACTCAACTAAACACACACAAACACACTCTCTCAATCCATTTATCTGTTTCTCTCAAACTTTTTTATTCACATTTTGTATGTTCTTTTGTTGTTGAAGTTTTCAGTGTTGTTGTAATTGCACAATAAATATTCATATTGATGAATCAGATGTTGATTTAAAAATTGATTTAAAAGACAAACAAATCACTCTTGGCCCCCTGGTAGTCACATGACTCCATAGTATAATGTAGTAAAAAAAAAAATACATGAATGTCATGCATGGGCCTAACATGGGAAAACAGTTGAATCTGCTGGAATACAGTAAAAATGTCAAATATCACTACTTTTCTTTAATAAGAAATGCTGACATAAGAGAATGCATAGTTTTATAGTGTAATAGCAGTGAGATTAAAAAAAGTGGTTTTAATGGAAGTCAATAGGACATTTTCCACAAAGGTGTCAATTTCGTTGCTAATCTTTTACATACACAAGGCTCTAATCAGCACAAGGGTTAAAATCCTGAAAATTATTGAATATTTAGTAGTTTTGAGCAGATCTGAAGTGGCTTAGAGAGAGAGATTTATGAAAAAAACAGAAAAAAATGTATGACAATTTAATAGCAGTTTTTTTGTGTGTGTACATTTTTGCCACAAAGGTGTCAAGTATATGGAAAATTTGAGGAGGGCAAAAGGGTTAAGCAAAAAGGAAAAAATATATTATTTGACATATTTTAAAACAATTTAGTGGAGGTTTTTGCCCACAGTGTATTATTATTAAAAATTATGGCCAAATGAAAAGTGAAAATATGCCTTGAGGGACAAAAATGTCCCGAACAATGCACAAGCCTTAAGCAAACATTAGTTTTGATTATATTTCAGATGATTAGTGTGACTCTGGACAAATTAAAATGCAAACTTAAAGCTATACCTCTTGCTTGTGCGAGTGGGTGGAAGTCCTTCCTTTGTGTTTTCTTTTTTGCCTTGATGTCTTCAGGGCCGTTGTGATGTCTTCATCTTCACTGGTGAAATCAGTTGATGAGGAAGACACAGTTGAGCCCGAGTTCCAGTCAGAAGACCATTCTCTTTTGTTTAATCCAGTTTTGCCTGCATACATGTTTAAAATAATGTTTACAAATGACAATTTTAAAAGCCACTCACACATTCGATGAAGATATATTATGTAGCGGAGGCTTTCTGTGGTCTCAAGCCCCTCCCTGGAGTGTCACCATGGAGCTCCTATCACTCACCAATATTACTACAGTAATGTTATATTAGCTGCTGTGAGGAGAAGTTTGATGAAATGCTGCACTGACACTGCAAATGTATTCATTTTTGTGCTATTGACAGATAAAATAGGTCTATAATCCGTAATAATCAGCTGCTTTAGGAGGTGACAGACCATCCCATCAACGACTAGTCATTCAGCCTACGTGGGCTACATTTATCAAATTAAATCATTTCTTCCCATGTTGATATTGTAGGCTTATACGTTTTAGTTTAATGTGACTTTTTAAAAGAGATTATTTTAAATGACTATTTTATTGTTTCGTCAATAATAATAACCCTAATAAACACCCACCATCTTGAGCTCTTGATGATTAGCGTGCAATCCAACTCTACCCCTAAGCTACCTGCATCCACTGTGTCTCTGGCCTAACTGGTGTGTTTGTGTTAACTCAAAAGCTGTGACCTGCCTATGCTAATAATCCACCCCCAAAATAAAATGTCCATGTATATATTTTAATAAATGATAACTGAATAATACAAGTATGTTATCAACCGCCACATGAAGAAATCAACTGTGCCTGTCATGACCATGTTGAGGGTTTGGAGAAGAAAATCTCTCTCATCCTTCAACCTGGCAACCTTCTCTTCAAGAGCTCTGATGTCTGCCAGTAGCTGCCTCTTCTTTTGTCTTCACTTTGTGGACCTTGGCTCTATGTCTGAAATACAAACATAATATCAGTTAAGTGCAGTCAATTTTATTTGTACAGCACATTTGTAAACGAGTTGCTAAACAATATTGATGCCATTCAGGGCCGGGGTGGGACTCATTTCCAGCCCGGGACATGTGGCTCAGACCAGCCCTGGTTTCTATGTAGTGAAATAATTATATGCTGATGTACTGCAATAAGACTATGCTTAATGCTCGGTGCTGTTACAACCACTGGCCAGCAGATGGCAAAAAAACCATTTGACTGTATCAAGTACTGTTTTCAAGGAACTGTTTTTGCTGTTTTTTCAAAATACTATTTGTCAAAATGCCAGTCTTGAAAGTTAACAAAACAATCATGTGTGAGTATATTCAAGCAAAAATATATTTTTGACTTAGATTAAAGTCTACTTTAGATTAAGGTCATGTTGCTAGTTATATCCTAAAAACCAATATTAAGTCTATTGACTAAAACAAGACTAAAGCAGGACTTATTCAGCAATAACATTGTTTTAAAACACGACTGCAAGTACTAAGGCAGGATAAGATAATATTAACATACAAACATGTACTTACTACCAGTGGTGTAGTCTACATTTTTGTAGTGGATATACTGTCAACTGTCAACAAACTTCTACGGCCCCATCCTCAATGAATGCCATCAGTCATTACCCTCACTAATAATTCAATTTTATTTGTATAGCCCTGTATCACAACAACAATTGCCTCAAAGGGCTTCACAAAACAGACAGTAAAATGCAAACAGGCTGAGCAGGACAACGTCGCCTGTCCTTAGACCCTCCATCAGGGTAAGGAAAAACTCAAAAACCCAGCCGGGGAAAAAGAGAAACGTCAGGGAGAACCACAGAAGAAAGGATCTACTCCCAGGACAGCCAGGCCATGCAATAGATGTGGCCAGGACAGTCACTGACAAATACTCCATCATATGAACAAGTGATATGATGGTGCTATGTGTTATTAGGCCTACTAATAACACATAGGCCTCCAGAGATGCCCGCAATTGAAAGCGCATAAAAAATACAAAATAAGAGATGAATGAAAAGAAACAGCCAAATAAAAGTAAAAATAGTAATTTATATTTATTCAACTATTTTATGGAGAAAATGTGTTAAGTAACCTTTCTGTCCCTCCATTCTAAGCAAGGATGCCTATTTAAAAATTCGCTAGCCTAGCTTTTTTTTTTTTTTTTTTTAACAATACAGACTTAATTTAACAATATAATAATATTCACAATAATGTGGACGTTTCAGCGGTTTTCTCAGATATAGTGTGAGGCATATTAAAAACACTCAAAGAGTGTCGCTTGTTTCCTTTTCATTTGACTCGTTTTACACAGGTGGTCTCAAAGTATTTTTTCTTCGTCCCTCCCACTTTGCGCCCTGAACCAATCAGAAAGCTCTAACCGGAACCTGGGACAGAGTGGGGTGGGGGAGGGGAGCAGTTGTACACAGAAGTTGAATCTAACAGCGTGCACCAGCAAGTGGCTGCTTTTGGCATACACAGTTACGCACCAGTGTGCGTTTTGTAGTGATTATACGGAAATCCCGCTGCTTTCGTAGTGGGCATACGGCGTATACCTGCGTATCACGTAGACTACACCACTGCTTACTACCAAAAATAAATGATTAGGGTGTTTTAAACTTAGGCTAGCGTCATTTTTGTGTTGTACCTGCCCATCCTTGAGTGCTGCTGCTGGGCTGCTTCATTATCAGCTAAGTGACTGACAGAGACACCTGACGTTGGCTGAGGACCTGCAAGGCATTCAGTCTTTTCATTAATGGCTTATTATATACAGGCATCGCGTTTCATCGCCATACTTATATATATATACTATTATATTATATATATATTATATTATATTTATATATGTATACTGTTCTGTATGTGTGACGTGACGTTGCTGCAGCTAGCTTACCGCAATCAAGCTCCTCTTCTGATTCAGCCCCATGTTCAAGCATCACACGTGCGCAAACAACAAGACACGTGCACGTGACTGATTTTTCAATCCCGTTCGTTCCAGACTTCACTCTGACCGGTCCTGAGGTCTAGTATTAGCCTGTCCGTCAACAGGGAACCTTTGTCGGCCTGGACTGGCACAGACCCACACGCCGTTCACGAGAAGAGCAGAAAGCTTTAGGCTATGTATTAGTGCTAAATGGGTTATTTAGGCAGAGCGTTCACGTGCTGTTGTTATTGGGCTAAAGGTTATTTGTGTTTAATATCGTGGAGTGTATAAAGCTCGTCTCCCTGTACCTTCTCCGTGGCCGTGCTCTGCTGCTCTGTTTACATGCTGTCTTCCGCATGCTAGCATCTAACTGCTGTTTCTCACAGACGAGGCTAGACCACTTTTAGGGGTGCTCCAGCGCCTCTACAATAACAAATTAGCCACCCCTAAATTAAGACGAACTTTAAAAATATATATGTTATTCTATTACAGTTAAATTAGGATGGAAATATTACATTTATTAATGAGATATATTTAAAACAAAACATTTTAAATATTTTAAGAAAAAGAAACCCCGCCTGCAAATGGTTTGACCCACCCATCGAGGCTACAGCTGTGTCACCCTCTCTTTTTTTAAGCAGCAGCTGTAGCGACAGAAAAAGAACGATTCAGCCGTGGATGAGTTCAGGTAGAAGTTAGCTTGGAGTTTTAAGTAGCAGGTTTCTTGTTAGAAAGGATATGTAAGTCTTACTCTCAGGGGGGCTCCAGCCTGTCCCAGCTAATTTGGGCTTGAGGCAACATGACTTTATCTTCATATTAAATGACCACAAAACAGCAACATATTTAAAGGTCCCATGTTATGTGAAATCGACTTTTCTGAGCTTTTAACCATGTTCTAACGTTGTTTCTACCTCAAACACATACCCAAAGTTGTGTTTTGTTTCATTCACGCATGTTTAAGTAATTTATTTAGTTTGAGCTACAGTCCTTTCAACGAGCTGTTTCACGCAATGACGTCAATATGTGAAATAAACCACTCCTCTCCAGGAAGTGCTCCTCCACACTCCTCCTGCCCCTCTCTCCTGCACTGTCAACAAGTGCCGTGCTCTGCAGCTCAGACACAGAGAAGCATCGCTGCTACTGTGTTAGCTTACTAACAGTCAGCAACATTATTGTATTACTAACAAGCATTACTTACATAGCTCTACATATTGCTAGGCTACTTTATTATAGTTCTTTCAATACACTGCACACCAGCTACCTTAGGAGTCTCCAGGCAGCATATACATTCTCAACTTCAGTAGGCATTGTACGGTCATTTCCACATGTGCACCGATAAACAGAAGCAGTTAACACGCGCTATGCTACGGGCTACACCATAGAAACATACACAATAAATAGTTTTTCATTTACCAAGCAGAAACGTCTTGTAGAAGCCTTCGAGGTCTTTGTGTTTGCTCATGTTCTTCGAACTCAGAATCAGACTCTGGGTCGAAGATATACGGCTCATTTACTCTCAAAGCTATTGCTGTGATATACACATATAGTGATTACACGTTTATATAAATAACAAAGAAATTAAAAACATAAAGCATTACGTCTAGGCTTTCTTTAAGCTGGCTAAGGCTAACAACATCAGAGAGCAAAAATGGTGGCTATAATCTATGTTGCGCTTCACCCCACTCTCATGTTGGTGCACTTTCCTACTCAATCTGTGTGCGCCCGAGTATGTGTCTGTGTGCTCCAGACGCTAATAGAGTCGAGCGCGGGGTGACGAGCATCAGCGCAACTTGCAATGCTTTGAACTCTTTCATTAAATGTTGTCCAGTAAAACAACTAACAATGAAGTGTGTATATTACTCCTGATTACCCTTAAACTCTTCTTCTTACTAATGTTAAAAGCATGTTAACTGCACAGGGGCAGGGCCAGGTGAGGTTAAGGTGGAACTTTATACTGTGGTGATTCAGATTCAGAAATGAATGCAGCCAAAACACTGGCACATACTTACAAAAATGTACATTTTTAGACTTTGACCATTTTGTCACTTTATGTTGTCAATTGAGAGATATGTATTGCATATCTACAACGAATGAAAGTGAAGAGTCCATTTAAGAAGGGCAGGCAATCTCATCATTGCTTTGTGGTCATTGATTATTCCAAGTTCATTCATAAGTGAAAGGTACTGAGCTAACGTGTACTCTAATCTTTAATCATTTAACCACAGGTACATAATGTATGTAATGCACACCCACAAATTTGTTTTTTTTTTGTATTTTACCTTCTTATAGTACAATCGTGGTAGATATGGTGGTCCATGGAAGGGATGGATCTCGCTAGAGTTCGACAGACAGACCCGAAGACCCAGCCTAAAGCAGGTGAAAACACTTCACAGAGAACACTTCTCAAAATTATTTTGAGCCATGTAAAAAGAGGCTCCTACATTTACAGTGACTCTTGCAGAGCCTATGTTAAAGTCCTTAATGTAAATGGATAGGATTTGGAGGGCTTATCTTCAACATTAACTGGCTTTAGTTGGAGAAGTACAGGTTGGATTTAGTTGGATTTGTACAGGCTCAAAAGGGTTTAGCTTGGACTTTAACTGTCTTTCTTTGGGTTTAAACTGGTTATAGATGTCACAATTTGATTACTGGACCCAAAAGCAGACAACTCAGGTGAGTGTGAAACAGTGTCTTTATTTGAGATTGGCTCAAAAGCAGTAGAAGAAACTGACGACCAGGAGATCAGAGGACAAGCACCAAGAGACCAGGAGAACAGAGGACGAGGACCAGGAGACCAGAGGGCAGATAGGCAGCAGGTAAGTTCCAAGGCAGGAAAGTCCTGGACAAAAGGTAAGTAAAATGCAAAATCCACAAAAGATCTGGAGCCAAAGAATGCGCTACTAACACTGCTAGTTTCAACGAAAAACTGGCAAGGAGTAGCTGGAAAGCTGAGCCTCTTGTAGTGCTGACTGCAGATATGAGCTATGAGATATGAGGGTTCTTTGGGACATATGGAGTGGTCTTTGGACTTATGGAGGGCTCTTTTTTTTTGTACCGAGGGGCCTTTTGGACATACGGAGGGGTCTTTGGGACGTACAGAGGGGTCTTTGGGACGTACGTAGGGGTCTTTTTGTACGGAGGCGTATTTGGGACATACAGAGGGGTGTTTGGGACGTACAAAGGGTGCTTATGGACGTTCGGAGGGGTCTGTCTCGTACGGAGGGTCCTTTGGGATGTACGGAGGGGTCTTTGGGACGTACGAAGGGGATTTATTTATACAGACGCGTATTTGCGAAGTACAGAGTGGTCTTTGGGATGTACGGAGAGTACTTTGGGACGTACGGTGTTTTTTTTTTTTTTCCCCGAGGTGTATTTGGGACATACAGTGTGGTCTTTTGAGCGCACGGATGCGTCTTTTCGTCCGGAGGGGTCTTTGGGATGTACGGAGGAGTCTTTGGGATGTACAGAGGGGCCTTTGGAACGTACGGAAGATTCTTTGGGACATACAGTGTGGTATTTTGAACGCACGGAGGGGTTTTTTCGTACGGAGGAGCCTTTGGGACATAGTGAGGGGCTTTGGAATGTACAGAGTGGTCTTTGGGAGGTACGGAGGGTTGATTTGGATGTACGGAGGGGTCTTTTGACGTACGGAGGGGACTTTTTTGTACGGAGGAGCCATTCAGACATACGTAGGGGCTTTGGAACGTACGGAGGGGTCTTTGAGATGTACGGAGTGGTCTTTGGGACATTTGGAGGGTGCTTTGTGACGTACGGAGGTGGTATTTCTTGTTCCGAGGTGTATTTGGTACGCACTGAGGCGTCTTTGGGACGGACGGAGGGTGCTTTTGGACATTTGGAGGGGTCTTTTTCATATGGAGGGGTCTTTGGAACGTACAGGGGGTTCTGTGGGACATACGGTGTGGTCTTTTAAACGTACGGTGGGGTCTTTTTCGCACGGAGGGGCCTTTGGGACATACTGAGGGGCTTTGAATGTACGGAGGGGTCTTTGGGACCTAAGGATGGGATTTCTTTACACGGAGGTGTTTTTTGGACGTGCGGAGGTGTCTGTGGGATGAACGGAGGGTGCTTTTGGATGTACAGAGGGGTCTTTTTCGCACGGAGGGGCCTTTGGAACGTAAAGAGGGTTCTTTGGGAAATACGGTGTGACCTTTGAACATACGGAGGGTTCTTTAGTAAATACGGTGTGATCTTTTGAACATAAGGAGGGGTCTTTTCGTACCAAGGGTCCTTTGGGACATACTGAGGGGCTTTGGGACGTACAGAGGCGTCTTTTGGATTTACGGAGAGGTCTTTTTCATACGGAGGGGCCTTTCGGACATACGGAGGGGCTTTGGAACATACGGAGGGGTCTTTGGGATGTACAAAGGGGTCTTTGGGACATACGGAGGGAATTTTTTTATACCGAGGTGTATTTGTGACGTACAGAGTGGTCTTTGGGACCTACAGAGGGGTCTTTTTCGTACTCAGGGTCCTTTGGGAGGTATGGAGGGTTGGTTGGGACGCACGGAGGGGGTCTTTTGACGCACGGAGGGTTCTTTTTCATACGCAGGGGCCTTTCGGACATATGGAAGGGCTTTGGATCATACAGAGGGGTCTTTGGGATGTACGGAGGGGTCTTTGGGACGTACAGCGGGGAATTTTTTATAGAGAGGTGTATTTGGGACATACGGAGGAGTCTTTGGGACGTACGGAAGGTGCTTTTGGACGTACGGAGGGGTCTTTTTCGTATTGAGAGGCCTTTGGGACATACGTAGGAGCATTGGAACGTACGAGGGATCTTTGGGATGTACGTAATGGTCTTTGGGATGTACGGAGGGTTTTTTTTAATATGGAGGCGTTTTGTGACGTACAGAGTGGTCTTTGGAACGTATGGAGGGTGCTTTGTGACGTAGGGAGGGGTCTTTTTCATACTCAGGGGCCTTTGGGTGGTATGGAGAGTTGTTTGGGACCTACGGAGGTGTCTTTTATGTACAGAGGGGCTTTTGGAACGCACGGAGGGTTCTTTGGAACATAGGGCGTGATCTTTTGAACGCACGGAGGGTTCTTTTTCGTACAGAGGGGTCTTTGGGACATATTGAGGGGCTTTGGAACGTACGGAGGGGTCGTTGGGATGTACTCATTGGATTTTTTTATACAGAGGTGTATTTGGGATGCACAGAGGGGCCTTTGGGAGGTACGGATGGTTGTTTGGGACGTACGGAAGGGTCTTTTGGATATACGGTGGGGCTTTGGAACGTATGGATGGGTCTTTGGGATGTATAGAGGGGTCTTTGGAACGTATGGATGGTGCTTTTGGACGTATAGAGGGGTCTTTTTCATAAGGAGGGGCCTTTGGGACATACATAGGGGCTTTGGAACGTACAGAGGGCTCTTTGCAATGTACAGAGTGGTCTTTCGGAAATACGGAGGGTACTTTGGGACGCATGGAGGGATTTGTTTTGTACCGAGGTGTATTTGGTACGCACGGAGGGGTCTTTTTGAAGTAGGGGCCTATTGGAGTTATGGAGGGTTGTTTGCAACGCCCGGAGGGGTCTTTGAACGTACGGAAGGTTCTTTGGGACTTAGGGTGTGATCTTTGAACACATGGAGGGGTCTTTTTCGCACGGAGGGGCCTTTGGGACATACTGAGGGGCTTTGGAATGTAGGACGGGTCTTTTGAAGTACGGAGGGGCCTTTCGGACATATGGAGGGGCTTTGGAACATACACAAGCGTCTTTCAGATCTACTGATGGTCTTTTTTTATAGGGAGGTGTATTTGTGACGTACGGAGGGGTCTTTGGGATGTACGGATGTTGCTTTTGGATATATCGAGTTGTCCTTTTGCTCAGAGGGGCCTGACACACGGAGGGGCTTTGTAACGTACAGGGGTGTCTTTGGGATGTATAGAGGGGTCTTTGTGACGCATGGAGGGTTATTTGGGACATACGTAGGGGCTTTGGAACCTACAGAGGGGCTCTTTCTCCTCCTAGGGAGGGGTCTTTTATGCACTCAGTGGCCTTAGGGAGGTACGGAGGGTTGTTTGGGACGTACGGAAGGGTCTTTTGTACGAACGGAGGGGTCTTTTTTGTACGGAGGGGCGTTTCGGACACACGGAGGGGCTTTGGCACGTACGGATGGGTCCTTGGGATGTATAGAGGGGCCTTTGAAACGTACGGAGGGTTCTTTTTCGTACAGAGGGGCCTTTGGGAAATATTGACGGGCTTTGGAACATACGGAGGGGTCTTTTTGACGTAGGGAGAGGTCTATTTCATACGGAGGGGCCTTTCGGACATATGGAGGGGCTTTGGAACGTGCGGAAGAGTCTTTTGTACGTACGGAGGGGTCTCTTTTGTACGGAGGGGCGTTTCGGACACACGGAGGGGCTTTGGCACGTACGGATGGGTCCTTGGGATGTATAGAGGGGCCTTTGAAACGTACGGAGGGTTCTTTTTCGTACAGAGGGGCCTTTGGGAAATATTGACGGGCTTTGGAACGTACGGAGGGGTCTTTTTGACGTAGGGAGAGGTCTATTTCATACGGAGGGGCCTTTCGGACATATGGAGGGGCTTTGGAACGTGCGGAAGAGTCTTTTGTACGTACGGAGGGGTCTCTTTTGTACGGAGGGGCGTTTCGGACACACGGAGGGGCTTTGGCACGCACGGATGGGTCCTTGGGATGTATAGAGGGGCCTTTGAAACGCACGGAGGGTTCTTTTCGTACAGAGGGGCCTTTGGGAAATATTGACGGGCTTTGGAACGTACGGAGGGGTCTTTTTGACGTAGGGAGAGGTCTATTTCATACGGAGGGGCCTTTCGGACATATGGAGGGGCTTTGGAACGTGCGGAAGAGTCTTTGTACGCACGGAGGGGTCTCTTTTGTACGGAGGGGCGTTTCGACACACGGAGGGGCTTTGGCACGTACGGATGGGTCCTTGGGATGTATAGAGGGGCCTTTGAAACGCACGGAGGGTTCTTTTTCGTACAGAGGGGCCTTTGGGAAATATTGACGGGCTTTGGAACGTACGGAGGGGTCTTTTTGACGTAGGGAGAGGTCTATTTCATACGGAGGGGCCTTTCGGACATATGGAGGGGCTTTGGAACGTGCGGAAGAGTCTTTGTACGTACGGAGGGGTCTCTTTGTACGGAGGGGCGTTTCGGACACACGGAGGGGCTTTGGCACGCACGGATGGGTCCTTGGGATGTATAGAGGGGCCTTTGAAACGCACGGAGGGTTCTTTTTCGTACAGAGGGGCCTTTGGGAAATATTGACGGGCTTTGGAACGTACGGAGGGGTCTTTTTGACGTAGGGAGAGGTCTATTTCATACGGAGGGGCCTTTCGGACATATGGAGGGGCTTTGGAACGTGCGGAAGAGTCTTTGTACGCACGGAGGGGTCTCTTTGTACGGAGGGGCGTTTCGGACACACGGAGGGGCTTTGGCACGTACGGATGGGTCCTTGGGATGTATAGAGGGGCCTTTGAAACGCACGGAGGGTTCTTTTTCGTACAGAGGGGCCTTTGGGAAATATTGACGGGCTTTGGAACGTACGGAGGGGTCTTTTGACGTAGGGAGAGGTCTATTTCATACGGAGGGGCCTTTCGGACATATGGAGGGGCTTTGGAACGTGCGGAAGAGTCTTTGTACGCACGGAGGGGTCTCTTTGTACGGAGGGGCGTTTCGGACACACGGAGGGGCTTTGGCACGTACGGATGGGTCCTTGGGATGTATAGAGGGGCCTTTGAAACGCACGGAGGGTTCTTTTTCGTACAGAGGGGCCTTTGGGAAATATTGACGGGCTTTGGAACGCACGGAGGGGTCTTTTGACGTAGGGAGAGGTCTATTTCATACGGAGGGGCCTTTCGGACATATGGAGGGGCTTTGGAACGTGCGGAAGAGTCTTTGTACGTACGGAGGGGTCTCTTTGTACGGAGGGGCGTTTCGACACACGGAGGGGCTTTGGCACGCACGGATGGGTCCTTGGGATGTATAGAGGGGCCTTTGAAACGCACGGAGGGTTCTTTTTCGTACAGAGGGGCCTTTGGGAAATATTGACGGGCTTTGGAACGCACGGAGGGGTCTTTTTGACGTAGGGAGAGGTCTATTTCATACGGAGGGGCCTTTCGACATATGGAGGGGCTTTGGAACGTGCGGAAGAGTCTTTGTACGCACGGAGGGGTCTCTTTGTACGGAGGGGCGCTTCGACACACGGAGGGGCTTTGGCACGCACGGATGGGTCCTTGGGATGTATAGAGGGGCCTTTGAAACGTACGGAGGGTTCTTTTTCGTACAGAGGGGCCTTTGGGAAATATTGACGGGCTTTGGAACGCACGGAGGGGTCTTTTTGACGTAGGGAGAGGTCTATTTCATACGGAGGGGCCTTTCGACATATGGAGGGGCTTTGGAACGTGCGGAAGAGTCTTTGTACGCACGGAGGGGTCTCTTTGTACGGAGGGGCGCTTCGGACACACGGAGGGGCTTTGGCACGCACGGATGGGTCCTTGGGATGTATAGAGGGGCCTTTGAAACGCACGGAGGGTTCTTTTTCGTACAGAGGGGCCTTTGGGAAATATTGACGGGCGTTGGAACGCACGGAGGGGTCTTTTTGACGTAGGGAGAGGTCTATTTCATACGGAGGGGCCTTTCGGACATATGGAGGGGCTTTGGAACGTGCGGAAGAGTCTTTGTACGCACGGAGGGGTCTCTTTGTACGGAGGGGCGTTTCGACACACGGAGGGGCTTTGGCACGCACGGATGGGTCCTTGGGATGTATAGAGGGGCCTTTGAAACGCACGGAGGGTTCTTTTTCGTACAGAGGGGCCTTTGGGAAATATTGACGGGCTTTGGAACGCACGGAGGGGTCTTTTTGACGTAGGGAGAGGTCTATTTCATACGGAGGGGCCTTTCGGACATATGGAGGGGCTTTGGAACGTGCGGAAGAGTCTTTGTACGTACGGAGGGGTCTCTTTGTACGGAGGGGCGTTTCGACACACGGAGGGGCTTTGGCACGCACGGATGGGTCCTTGGGATGTATAGAGGGGCCTTTGAAACGCACGGAGGGTTCTTTTTCGTACAGAGGGGCCTTTGGGAAATATTGACGGGCTTTGGAACGCACGGAGGGGTCTTTTTGACGTAGGGAGAGGTCTATTTCATACGGAGGGGCCTTTCGGACATATGGAGGGGCTTTGGAACGTGCGGAAGAGTCTTTGTACGCACGGAGGGGTCTCTTTGTACGGAGGGGCGCTTCGACACACGGAGGGGCTTTGGCACGCACGGATGGGTCCTTGGGATGTATAGAGGGGCCTTTGAAACGCACGGAGGGTTCTTTTTCGTACAGAGGGGCCTTTGGGAAATATTGACGGGCTTTGGAACGTACGGAGGGGTCTTTTTGACGTAGGGAGAGGTCTATTTCATACGGAGGGGCCTTTCGGACATATGGAGGGGCTTTGGAACGTGCGGAAGAGTCTTTGTACGTACGGAGGGGTCTCTTTGTACGGAGGGGCGTTTCTGACACACGGAGGGGCTTTGGCACGCACGGATGGGTCCTTGGGATGTATAGAGGGGCCTTTGAAACGCACGGAGGGTTCTTTTTCGTACAGAGGGGCCTTTGGGAAATATTGACGGGCTTTGGAACGCACGGAGGGGTCTTTTGACGTAGGGAGAGGTCTATTTCATACGGAGGGGCCTTTCGGACATATGGAGGGGCTTTGGAACGTGCGGAAGAGTCTTTGTACGCACGGAGGGGTCTCTTTGTACGGAGGGGCGCTTCGACACACGGAGGGGCTTTGGCACGCACGGATGGGTCCTTGGGATGTATAGAGGGGCCTTTGAAACGCACGGAGGGTTCTTTTTCGTACAGAGGGGCCTTTGGGAAATATTGACGGGCTTTGGAACGCACGGAGGGGTCTTTTTGACGTAGGGAGAGGTCTATTTCATACGGAGGGGCCTTTCGACATATGGAGGGGCTTTGGAACGTGCGGAAGAGTCTTTGTACGCACGGAGGGGTCTCTTTGTACGGAGGGGCGTTTCGACACACGGAGGGGCTTTGGCACGCACGGATGGGTCCTTGGGATGTATAGAGGGGCCTTTGAAACGCACGGAGGGTTCTTTTTCGTACAGAGGGGCCTTTGGGAAATATTGACGGGCTTTGGAACGCACGGAGGGGTCTTTTTGACGTAGGGAGAGGTCTATTTCATACGGAGGGGCCTTTCGACATATGGAGGGGCTTTGGAACGTGCGGAAGAGTCTTTGTACGCACGGAGGGGTCTCTTTGTACGGAGGGGCGTTTCGACACACGGAGGGGCTTTGGCACGCACGGATGGGTCCTTGGGATGTATAGAGGGGCCTTTGAAACGCACGGAGGGTTCTTTTTCGTACAGAGGGGCCTTTGGGAAATATTGACGGGCTTTGGAACGCACGGAGGGGTCTTTTTGACGTAGGGAGAGGTCTATTTCATACGGAGGGGCCTTTCGGACATATGGAGGGGCTTTGGAACGTGCGGAAGAGTCTTTGTACGTACGGAGGGGTCTCTTTGTACGGAGGGGCGTTTCGACACACGGAGGGGCTTTGGCACGCACGGATGGGTCCTTGGGATGTATAGAGGGGCCTTTGAAACGCACGGAGGGTTCTTTTTCGTACAGAGGGGCCTTTGGGAAATATTGACGGGCTTTGGAACGCACGGAGGGGTCTTTTTGACGTAGGGAGAGGTCTATTTCATACGGAGGGGCCTTTCGGACATATGGAGGGGCTTTGGAACGTGCGGAAGAGTCTTTGTACGCACGGAGGGGTCTCTTTTGTACGGAGGGGCGTTTCGGACACACGGAGGGGCTTTGGCACGCACGGATGGGTCCTTGGGATGTATAGAGGGGCCTTTGAAACGCACGGAGGGTTCTTTTTCGTACAGAGGGGCCTTTGGGAAATATTGACGGGCTTTGGAACGCACGGAGGGGTCTTTTTGACGTAGGGAGAGGTCTATTTCATACGGAGGGGCCTTTCGACATATGGAGGGGCTTTGGAACGTGCGGAAGAGTCTTTGTACGCACGGAGGGGTCTCTTTGTACGGAGGGGCGCTTCGACACACGGAGGGGCTTTGGCACGCACGGATGGGTCCTTGGGATGTATAGAGGGGCCTTTGAAACGCACGGAGGGTTCTTTTTCGTACAGAGGGGCCTTTGGGAAATATTGACGGGCTTTGGAACGCACGGAGGGGTCTTTTGACGTAGGGAGAGGTCTATTTCATACGGAGGGGCCTTTCGGACATATGGAGGGGCTTTGGAACGTGCGGAAGAGTCTTTGTACGTACGGAGGGGTCTCTTTGTACGGAGGGGCGTTTCGACACACGGAGGGGCTTTGGCACGCACGGATGGGTCCTTGGGATGTATAGAGGGGCCTTTGAAACGCACGGAGGGTTCTTTTTCGTACAGAGGGGCCTTTGGGAAATATTGACGGGCTTTGGAACGCACGGAGGGGTCTTTTTGACGTAGGGAGAGGTCTATTTCATACGGAGGGGCCTTTCGGACATATGGAGGGGCTTTGGAACGTGCGGAAGAGTCTTTGTACGCACGGAGGGGTCTCTTTGTACGGAGGGGCGCTTCGACACACGGAGGGGCTTTGGCACGCACGGATGGGTCCTTGGGATGTATAGAGGGGCCTTTGAAACGCACGGAGGGTTCTTTTTCGTACAGAGGGGCCTTTGGGAAATATTGACGGGCTTTGGAACGCACGGAGGGGTCTTTTTGACGTAGGGAGAGGTCTATTTCATACGGAGGGGCCTTTCGACATATGGAGGGGCTTTGGAACGTGCGGAAGAGTCTTTGTACGCACGGAGGGGTCTCTTTTGTACGGAGGGGCGCTTCGGACACACGGAGGGGCTTTGGCACGCACGGATGGGTCCTTGGGATGTATAGAGGGGCCTTTGAAACGCACGGAGGGTTCTTTTTCGTACAGAGGGGCCTTTGGGAAATATTGACGGGCTTTGGAACGTACGGAGGGGTCTTTTTGACGTAGGGAGAGGTCTATTTCATACGGAGGGGCCTTTCGGACATATGGAGGGGCTTTGGAACGTGCGGAAGAGTCTTTGTACGTACGGAGGGGTCTCTTTGTACGGAGGGGCGTTTCGGACACACGGAGGGGCTTTGGCACGCACGGATGGGTCCTTGGGATGTATAGAGGGGCCTTTGAAACGCACGGAGGGTTCTTTTTCGTACAGAGGGGCCTTTGGGAAATATTGACGGGCTTTGGAACGCACGGAGGGGTCTTTTTGACGTAGGGAGAGGTCTATTTCATACGGAGGGGCCTTTCGGACATATGGAGGGGCTTTGGAACGTGCGGAAGAGTCTTTGTACGCACGGAGGGGTCTCTTTGTACGGAGGGGCGTTTCTGACACACGGAGGGGCTTTGGCACGCACGGATGGGTCCTTGGGATGTATAGAGGGGCCTTTGAAACGCACGGAGGGTTCTTTTTCGTACAGAGGGGCCTTTGGGAAATATTGACGGGCTTTGGAACGCACGGAGGGGTCTTTTTGACGTAGGGAGAGGTCTATTTCATACGGAGGGGCCTTTCGGACATATGGAGGGGCTTTGGAACGTGCGGAAGAGTCTTTGTACGCACGGAGGGGTCTCTTTGTACGGAGGGGCGTTTCGACACACGGAGGGGCTTTGGCACGCACGGATGGGTCCTTGGGATGTATAGAGGGGCCTTTGAAACGCACGGAGGGTTCTTTTTCGTACAGAGGGGCCTTTGGGAAATATTGACGGGCTTTGGAACGCACGGAGGGGTCTTTTTGACGTAGGGAGAGGTCTATTTCATACGGAGGGGCCTTTCGGACATATGGAGGGGCTTTGGAACGTGCGGAAGAGTCTTTGTACGTACGGAGGGGTCTCTTTGTACGGAGGGGCGTTTCTGACACACGGAGGGGCTTTGGCACGCACGGATGGGTCCTTGGGATGTATAGAGGGGCCTTTGAAACGCACGGAGGGTTCTTTTTCGTACAGAGGGGCCTTTGGGAAATATTGACGGGCTTTGGAACGCACGGAGGGGTCTTTTGACGTAGGGAGAGGTCTATTTCATACGGAGGGGCCTTTCGGACATATGGAGGGGCTTTGGAACGTGCGGAAGAGTCTTTGTACGCACGGAGGGGTCTCTTTTGTACGGAGGGGCGCTTCGACACACGGAGGGGCTTTGGCACGCACGGATGGGTCCTTGGGATGTATAGAGGGGCCTTTGAAACGCACGGAGGGTTCTTTTTCGTACAGAGGGGCCTTTGGGAAATATTGACGGGCTTTGGAACGTACGGAGGGGTCTTTTTGACGTAGGGAGAGGTCTATTTCATACGGAGGGGCCTTTCGGACATATGGAGGGGCTTTGGAACGTGCGGAAGAGTCTTTGTACGCACGGAGGGGTCTCTTTGTACGGAGGGGCGCTTCGACACACGGAGGGGCTTTGGCACGCACGGATGGGTCCTTGGGATGTATAGAGGGGCCTTTGAAACGCACGGAGGGTTCTTTTTCGTACAGAGGGGCCTTTGGGAAATATTGACGGGCTTTGGAACGCACGGAGGGGTCTTTTTGACGTAGGGAGAGGTCTATTTCATACGGAGGGGCCTTTCGGACATATGGAGGGGCTTTGGAACGTGCGGAAGAGTCTTTTGTACGCACGGAGGGGTCTCTTTGTACGGAGGGGCGTTTCGACACACGGAGGGGCTTTGGCACGTACGGATGGGTCCTTGGGATGTATAGAGGGGCCTTTGAAACGCACGGAGGGTTCTTTTTCGTACAGAGGGGCCTTTGGGAAATATTGACGGGCTTTGGAACGCACGGAGGGGTCTTTTGACGTAGGGAGAGGTCTATTTCATACGGAGGGGCCTTTCGGACATATGGAGGGGCTTTGGAACGTGCGGAAGAGTCTTTGTACGCACGGAGGGTCTCTTTGTACGGAGGGGCGTTTCGGACACACGGAGGGGCTTTGGCACGTACGGATGGGTCCTTGGGATGTATAGAGGGGCCTTTGAAACGCACGGAGGGTTCTTTTTCGTACAGAGGGGCCTTTGGGAAATATTGACGGGCTTTGGAACGCACGGAGGGGTCTTTTGACGTAGGGAGAGGTCTATTTCATACGGAGGGGCCTTTCGGACATATGGAGGGGCTTTGGAACGTGCGGAAGAGTCTTTGTACGCACGGAGGGGTCTCTTTGTACGGAGGGGCGCTTCGACACACGGAGGGGCTTTGGCACGCACGGATGGGTCCTTGGGATGTATAGAGGGGCCTTTGAAACGCACGGAGGGTTCTTTTTCGTACAGAGGGGCCTTTGGGAAATATTGACGGGCTTTGGAACGCACGGAGGGGTCTTTTTGACGTAGGGAGAGGTCTATTTCATACGGAGGGGCCTTTCGGACATATGGAGGGGCTTTGGAACGTGCGGAAGAGTCTTTGTACGCACGGAGGGGTCTCTTTGTACGGAGGGGCGCTTCGACACACGGAGGGGCTTTGGCACGCACGGATGGGTCCTTGGGATGTATAGAGGGGCCTTTGAAACGCACGGAGGGTTCTTTTTCGTACAGAGGGGCCTTTGGGAAATATTGACGGGCTTTGGAACGCACGGAGGGGTCTTTTGACGTAGGGAGAGGTCTATTTCATACGGAGGGGCCTTTCGGACATATGGAGGGGCTTTGGAACGTGCGGAAGAGTCTTTGTACGCACGGAGGGGTCTCTTTTGTACGGAGGGGCGCTTCGGACACACGGAGGGGCTTTGGCACGCACGGATGGGTCCTTGGGATGTATAGAGGGGCCTTTGAAACGCACGGAGGGTTCTTTTTCGTACAGAGGGGCCTTTGGGAAATATTGACGGGCTTTGGAACGCACGGAGGGGTCTTTTGACGTAGGGAGAGGTCTATTTCATACGGAGGGGCCTTTCGGACATATGGAGGGGCTTTGGAACGTGCGGAAGAGTCTTTTGTACGCACGGAGGGGTCTCTTTGTACGGAGGGGCGTTTCGACACACGGAGGGGCTTTGGCACGCACGGATGGGTCCTTGGGATGTATAGAGGGGCCTTTGAAACGCACGGAGGGTTCTTTTTCGTACAGAGGGGCCTTTGGGAAATATTGACGGGCTTTGGAACGCACGGAGGGGTCTTTTGACGTAGGGAGAGGTCTATTTCATACGGAGGGGCCTTTCGGACATATGGAGGGGCTTTGGAACGTGCGGAAGAGTCTTTGTACGCACGGAGGGGTCTCTTTTGTACGGAGGGGCGCTTCGACACACGGAGGGGCTTTGGCACGCACGGATGGGTCCTTGGGATGTATAGAGGGGCCTTTGAAACGCACGGAGGGTTCTTTTTCGTACAGAGGGGCCTTTGGGAAATATTGACGGGCTTTGGAACGCACGGAGGGGTCTTTTGACGTAGGGAGAGGTCTATTTCATACGGAGGGGCCTTTCGGACATATGGAGGGGCTTTGGAACGTGCGGAAGAGTCTTTGTACGCACGGAGGGGTCTCTTTGTACGGAGGGGCGTTTCGGACACACGGAGGGGCTTTGGCACGCACGGATGGGTCCTTGGGATGTATAGAGGGGCCTTTGAAACGCACGGAGGGTTCTTTTTCGTACAGAGGGGCCTTTGGGAAATATTGACGGGCTTTGGAACGCACGGAGGGGTCTTTTGACGTAGGGAGAGGTCTATTTCATACGGAGGGGCCTTTCGGACATATGGAGGGGCTTTGGAACGTGCGGAAGAGTCTTTGTACGTACGGAGGGGTCTCTTTGTACGGAGGGGCGTTTCGGACACACGGAGGGGCTTTGGCACGCACGGATGGGTCCTTGGGATGTATAGAGGGGCCTTTGAAACGCACGGAGGGTTCTTTTTCGTACAGAGGGGCCTTTGGGAAATATTGACGGGCTTTGGAACGCACGGAGGGGTCTTTTGACGTAGGGAGAGGTCTATTTCATACGGAGGGGCCTTTCGGACATATGGAGGGGCTTTGGAACGTGCGGAAGAGTCTTTGTACGCACGGAGGGGTCTCTTGTACGGAGGGGCGTTTCGACACACGGAGGGGCTTTGGCACGCACGGATGGGTCCTTGGGATGTATAGAGGGGCCTTTGAAACGCACGGAGGGTTCTTTTTCGTACAGAGGGGCCTTTGGGAAATATTGACGGGCTTTGGAACGCACGGAGGGGTCTTTTTGACGTAGGGAGAGGTCTATTTCATACGGAGGGGCCTTTCGACATATGGAGGGGCTTTGGAACGTGCGGAAGAGTCTTTGTACGTACGGAGGGGTCTCTTTGTACGGAGGGGCGTTTCGGACACACGGAGGGGCTTTGGCACGCACGGATGGGTCCTTGGGATGTATAGAGGGGCCTTTGAAACGCACGGAGGGTTCTTTTTCGTACAGAGGGGCCTTTGGGAAATATTGACGGGCTTTGGAACGCACGGAGGGGTCTTTTGACGTAGGGAGAGGTCTATTTCATACGGAGGGGCCTTTCGGACATATGGAGGGGCTTTGGAACGTGCGGAAGAGTCTTTGTACGCACGGAGGGGTCTCTTTGTACGGAGGGGCGCTCGACACACGGAGGGGCTTTGGCACGCACGGATGGGTCCTTGGGATGTATAGAGGGGCCTTTGAAACGCACGGAGGGTTCTTTTTCGTACAGAGGGGCCTTTGGGAAATATTGACGGGCTTTGGAACGCACGGAGGGGTCTTTTTGACGTAGGGAGAGGTCTATTTCATACGGAGGGGCCTTTCGACATATGGAGGGGCTTTGGAACGTGCGGAAGAGTCTTTTGTACGCACGGAGGGGTCTCTTTGTACGGAGGGGCGTTTCGGACACACGGAGGGGCTTTGGCACGTACGGATGGGTCCTTGGGATGTATAGAGGGGCCTTTGAAACGCACGGAGGGTTCTTTTTCGTACAGAGGGGCCTTTGGGAAATATTGACGGGCTTTGGAACGTACGGAGGGGTCTTTTGACGTAGGGAGAGGTCTATTTCATACGGAGGGGCCTTTCGGACATATGGAGGGGCTTTGGAACGTGCGGAAGAGTCTTTGTACGCACGGAGGGGTCTCTTTGTACGGAGGGGCGTTTCGACACACGGAGGGGCTTTGGCACGCACGGATGGGTCCTTGGGATGTATAGAGGGGCCTTTGAAACGCACGGAGGGTTCTTTTTCGTACAGAGGGGCCTTTGGGAAATATTGACGGGCTTTGGAACGTACGGAGGGGTCTTTTTGACGTAGGGAGAGGTCTATTTCATACGGAGGGGCCTTTCGAACATATGGAGGGGCTTTGGAACGTGCGAAGAGTCTTTGTACGCACGGAGGGGTCTCTTTGTACGGAGGGGCGTTTGGACACACGGAGGGGCTTTGGCACGCACGGATGGGTCCTTGGGATGTATAGAGGGGCCTTTGAAACGCACGAGGGTTCTTTTTCGTACAGAGG